>OY365811.1:17605707-17623344 GCA_959347315.1 Bimastos eiseni
GAACTTCAAGGAAGGTAGAGAACCAAAAGAAGAAGAAGAAGTTTTGAAAGACGTTGATATTCAGGACAACATTCACTGAGTTCTGTAATCAATCACAGGCCAAGAAGCCACACGGAAATGTTGAAACGACTGCTAGATCTCGCAGTAGCGCAAGTACGTACATGTAGGCTATCCGGTTCCGTTTGAACGTCGACGATGCTCAACAGACCATGCAAGGACGCAACGGTCAATGATTCTCTCAGCAGTGCATGCGGGTTCTGTTTGAAAGACGCATATTGGTTGTCGTGAACTTGTCGATGTGTGGGCTGGGACACTTGGGCCAATAACATCTCCAATGGGGAAGTGAACCTACGTTTTGGCGATGTTAGACCTCATTGGGCCAACAACTAGACGATGCCTGTGAAACATCTGGATACATTGCAACGGTAACATTCCCACTCTGGTGAGCGGGAAGCATCGTCGTGAAAATATATATATTACCTCTTGGGCTCCTTATAATTATGTCCTACATATGAGTCCAAATGAGAATGGGCTCATAAATATTAAACAGTTGGAGCCCACGATGTACCATAGAACATAAATGTAACATAGGCCTATAGTCATATTCTTACGATAGGCCTATCTTCAGCAGAGGACTATCCGGTTCCGTTTGAACATTAGACCTCATTGGGTCAACAACTAGAAGATGTCTGTGAAACATCTGGATATATTGCAACGGTAACATTCCCAGATGATGATGGAGTTAAAACTGCACACCAGAGGGTGACATGCTTAATTACCGTCAACGGTTAAAACAATATTTTGCCTTTTGTTGATCAGATAAACAAGTTGATAAACAACAATCAGCGCTTGGGTTCTCAGCTGTCAGCGCTTGTCCTGTTCCAGTTGTTCCTTGGTCTCGTGATTATTATGTGCGCTGCCGTCATCATCGTCGTCTTCTATCTCGGCCACGCCCAAGTGGCTAACAAAGGACACAGGCCACACTGACCAATGAAAACAACGAGACCTCTATTTAAAGTTAGGGATGAGATATTTGGCAAAGAACATGTTACGTAGGCTAAATAGTAGTCAGTTATGTAAATCAGTAGGCTTACTCGCGACATTGTAAAGTTGCTTTTTGTGCGTACTATTGCTATGGCAGGTTGACACTTAGATGCAATGCAGTCGTAATATATGTCGTCTTGAACTGTGAATTTGCAACGTATTACTCAAAAGCTAAGCAAAGAGCCCTCGCTTATTCACGAGCCATACATACTAATTTTAAGTCCTAGAAATCGTTCATTTTTCATCTATAGGCCTAAGTTAAGAACGAATTCCGGTCGAAAATCAAAAAGACGGGTTTCGTCTATGATGAGAGAGAAGCCAGGTGAGCCGCTAATACGGGTTACGTAGGCCTACTTGTACGTCTAGGGTGATCGAGTCATGGAACAAGGTGAGACGCTAATACTGATTAAGAATTCTGTCGCAGAATTGTCCTATAGGACAACTGCTGGTGTCCAACGGGATTCTGTTTTAGCTCCCATTTTCTAGGCCTACTATCTAATTCACTTCACCAATCGCCCGCACTTTCAAACAGCAGATTATGAAACATTGTGAAATTGGGGCAAAACTGTGGGGCACCTTTAGTGTACACGAGAGGTAGATCAGATGAGGTAAGACGCCCAGCGGGCAAAACGCCCGTGGGCATCTTACCTCACCAACACGTGTGATTACAATCCATACTATACGCTTAATACGACTGCTTCAATAACATGTTCAATAGCACTGTAACATTTCTAAATGTTAAGTTATCCAAGAAAATAAACATCTTTGGATAACATTAAAATCATATAATTTATATTTAAAAAAATTAAAACGGTAGCTTTCGTAAAATAAGACTTGTTGTCGAAAACGCAATGGCGTAGCGAGGGGGCAGGAGGGGGCATCTGCCCCCGGGCGACGGGGTGTGGGGGCGCCTTCGGCGCCCCCAGTTTTGAATTTTGAAACTCAAAATGAATTCATCAAGCTTCTTGCTAAAACAGTACGTGACCAGCTGCTCGATAAGATCCGAAAAAACAAGTACTATGGTATTTTGCTCGATTCAACCCCTGAGCTAGGACACAGGTAGCAGTTGTCAGAAGTTATTAGGTTTGTGGACGTTGATTTTGAGACCAAGCGGGTTAACGTAAAAGAGTTGTGTCTTGGATACATTCAAATTCATGAAAAGAATGCAGCAGCCATTGAAACAACCATAGTTGAAAAGCTTAAAACCGACAATATACCTCTTGACGTTGTAGATCTCAATGCTACGACAATGCAGCTGTCATATCCGGACATTTGTCCGGCGTTCAGAAACGAATTTCTGATAGAAATCACCGTGCACTCTTCGTTAACTGCGACAATCACAGTTTGAATCTGGCTGGCGTTCACGCAGCAAAGCAGGATCCGCTTGTCATAACCTTTTTTGGTACAATTGAGAGTGTTTATCTATTCTTTTCTCGTTCAACTATTCGGTGGGAGAAGTTGAAGAATGCTCTTCAAACTACAGTGAAACGTGAGTCTGAAACTCGCTGGAGCGCAAGAACGGAGGCAGTCAATGCAATTCACGGCGGCCTGAATGAGCTTGTGGAGCTGCTTGAAGAATTATGTTCACCAAGAGAAGATAAGGTTACAGATGACACAGCAGGAGAAGCAGCGATTTTGCTGCAGATGTTCTCAATTTTAGCTTTCTTGTTCTACTTTATTTTTGGCAAGAGGTACTGGCGCGAATTGACAGAGTTCAGAAACGACTACAGGACCCAACAATGAATTTCAAGGATGCGTCACTGGATATGGAATCTCTGGAAATTGAACTGAATAATCTTCGTGACAAATTGTGTCTGGATTCTGTGGAGAAAGCGAAGGTCAAGTGTCAAGAGTGGGGTATACAAGTTGAACGACGGATTCGGAGGCGACCTCGGATGCCCGGAGAATTGGCACGAGATGCTGGTCTTTCAGCTGAACAGGAAGTGACACGTGTCATGAAGAATGCGATCAATAGATTTCGACAGGAGCTTCAGAATCGCTTTTGTCGATTAAAGGACTTGAATTCAAAGTTTGGATTCATGCTTGACATCAGTGATCTTCTACGTGACCGCAATGAAAATGAGTTGAAAGTTCTTCGCAGTGACTGTACAAAGTTTGGCAGTTTCTATGACACTGACGTTGAAGGTGAAGAACTTTACAATGAGATCATTGACTGCAAGATGCTACTCAACACTCGCGGTGATACTCTGCCCAAGACTCCTTTGGATCTAGTTTCATTCATCATTTCATATGGAGACGACACTTTCCCCAACCTACGCATTGCACTGCAGATATTACTTACAATTGCAGTGTCAATCGCCAGCTGTGAAAGATCTTTCAGCAAACTGAAACTCATTCTGTCATATCTACGAGCGTCTATGGGGCAAGATCGTCTTACTGATCTGGCCCTTCTCAGTGTTGAAAGACAAATGTTGGAAACTATACACTTTGATGCAATCATTGATAAATTTGCTGCCGCAAAGGCCCGAAAAATTAATCTTCTGTAGACGGTATTACTGCAATGATGATTTACCTAATTACCATATGTATTCAGAAGATGTCAATGTATACATGTTATTAACCTATTTTAAGTGGCATGGCTCATTAAACTTTTCGACGTGTTTCAGCAGCACAGTTTGCAGTACAGGATCATGCATGCATAAATAAACTAATTCAGAAATCTTTATTATTTAAAAAAATTATGGTATTGTTTGGGTGTTGGCGACATAGATCGGACCGTCAAATTTAGCGCGCGGAGAGAGGGGCGGAGGGGAAGGGTGTCGGGGAGGGGGCGCCACAAAATGTACGTTGCCCCCGGGCGCCAAAATACCTTGCTACGCCAATGCGAAAACGAATAATTTGTTCATAGGGAACACGAAAGAAAGCTGTCTTTCAACCGGAAATGCAACTAACAAAGTGATCAAAATTAAAATTTTGGATCGGTATATTAGATGACTGAAAAAATGCTCACGGGCGTCATACCTCCATGGGCGTTTTGCCCCACCCTCCGCTAGGGCCCTTTGATAGAAATAATTCTAGGCCCCTATAGGCAGAGAAATTCATAAACTCACCATCCATTCGCCAACGTCCATTCGCTCAGAGGCGGCAATCTCGTTTGACAGGTTGGGAGATATCCAATGAAAGGGGTAGGAAATGTGAGGGGTACAAAGTACTACAAACGTATCACCTCTTTGTAAAAAGTGGGGACTTGTCTCTCTCGCCCTCCCGGGATCGCCGCTCCTGGCAGGGGGAGCAGAGTAGTGGTGAACACACTGGGACGCAGCGCTTGAGGAACCGAGATCGAGACCCGTATCCCCCTTAAAGTTGACTTCTTTCCTTCTTTCGCTAGGTGGCGGCGTTTATTAAAAATGAGCTGTATAGCGTAATGGGCGCCCTGCGTGGCTGCCGACGGTTAAATTCGACTCCTATAATAGCTCGTCATCATTCCCTCATACTATGCCTGTAATCATACTGTGCTTTGTCAGCTTGAAATTAAAAGAAACGAAGATTATTATTATTATTATTGCACTTGCACATCGTACGTGTAATATATTTTGTCTATCTCGGCCTCCAGTATCACCCCCTTCTGAAATTCTGCAACCGCTCCTATGTCTATGCTGCCGAAGCCCCCCCCCCAAAAAAAAAATCCGCCAGTTTGCTCATCCCCACATTTCACATCTAACCTGTCCTCCAATTTCACCTCTCTTCTGCTATTTCTCACTCAAGAATGAAAACTGAACTCAAGGTGACCTATCCAGACTCTACTCCTGGGCCACCACATGAGTCATGATCACCAGCATCACCGATTACCACTCATCACCATCATATGATGTGTCTTCGGCTTGGTGTGAATCAAAGCATCCAAACTTCTGGCGCACGTAGTTCTGTGTGCATCTTTTCGTCAAAGCTCGGATTGTTTAGCTGCACTATTAAATTTAACTGGACAGGTCTTGCCAATGAAACCTCACATGATTATTAGCAATTCTGCCTATCTTCAATCCCTACTCTATGCAATCTTCGGCTGAATCTCAGATTCCCATTTCTGTGTGACATAACCCACGTTTGTACAAATAATTAATGATCATGATCTGACCTTCCGTTCATCCAACAGCCCATCTATCTGCCTGTTCACCCATCCGACCGTCCTGCACGTAAACTGATGCAAATCTTGATATTCTTTGATCCTGTGGGAGGGGTGACCCCATTATTCTGATTCTTTGGACATACTGAAGTCTATATTTTAATTTTGCCGGGGTTTGATGCAACCTCATACATCGTAAGATACTACACTGCAAAACTTGAGCCTTTTGGAGCTTTGAGAATAATTTATGCAATATTGTAAAATATTGTGTTAATTATAATAGCTCTGGGGCATCACTGCATGTTACGCTAATCAACACGTCATCTGGGAGTGCGTTAACAGTACCATATACTGTTCCAATTTTCACATTCAAACAATGATAATCCAAATCAGTTTGAATCAGAGCTTACACACATATAGAACATCAACTCATTTAAAAACCAGTTTGTATCACTGATGGATTTAATGCCAATTTACAAAAAACACAATTCTTGCATTTTTTTTCAAGAAAAGATCATTACATTTGAAGCTGTTATGTAAATGGAACCAGCGATCAATTATAAACATATCACAAGTCCTAATAATGCATTTAAACAGCTCTTCAGGAAGACAGCTCTTCATAGAAGCATCTCAGATTATCAAATCAGACGGTATGACAAATAACCAGTTGAAAATTTAGTAAAACAATGACATTTTTATAAGAGCCTATAATTAATCTACAAGGGGAACATTTCATGAAAACCACTGGCTTAGACTGCTAATGTGTCAAATTGAAAACTGCAAATAAAATGACTTAAATGAGGACCATATTTACATATTATGCTGTGTTGACAGTTAGGTTAGTTGAGTCAGCAATAAAGAGATGGTCAAAAAAGCAGTTAATGCTTGCAACAGAAGCACTAAAATCATGGTCAAAAGTAGAAACTGAAGCTATCCATTTGACATCCTTGACATTTCTGTTATAAGTTCTGCTCTCTTCCACCATATAAAAACATTGTAGCCCAAAGGTTTATTAAAGACATATCGGACACTAAAAGTAGATATCCATCTGCCAAATGCACACTTTCCACCAGTTTGGAAAGAACAGGTTAAATGAAACATCGTTCCATACAACTCACAAGTTTGAAATTTAAAATAACCTACCTATGTGTTAACCTTTGCTTCCATATGTTCATTGCAAAACATATTTAAATGTTTAATAAACATGTATGTATTTGCTTTTAAAGTTTAAGCCTGGACTCTCACAGTCCTGCACTCTTCCAGCCATGGATTTCCACAGCCCTTGGCTCCAACAGCCCTTAACTACCACAGCCCTGGACTACCACATCCCTGGACTCCAACAGCCCTTAACTCCCACAGCCCTGGACTACCACATCCCTGGACTCAAGCAGCCCTTAACTCCCACAGCCAGAACTCCCACAGCACTGGACTTATGAATTGTGCCCACTGATTGAGCCATGTTAGACACTTGCATTAATGAATTAGAAGCCATAGAAGTCTACCAACAACACAAACACAGCCTTTTAACCAACAACGATCTATGGCACGCTTTGTATTATAAAGACACAAACTTATTATACAGATTCGGCTAACTTATACACAATTCTTCCAATATTGGATATTTTCAAATTGTAATAACCACACAACATGATTAATACCGCAACATCTTTTTCAAAGCACTCTCATAGACTTTGCATCACATAATGCCATTTCTAAATATATTCTCATCCACCTGAAAACATGAATTTAATATGAATTTGTGCTGTAACCATCATTAGAATGCTCATCTTTATTTATGCAAGCTGCTTCTCTCTCTCTCTCTCTCTCTCACTGTGTCTCATTGTGTGTGTGTGTGTGTGTGTGTGTCTATTTGTCTCCCTCTCCTGTCCTTTCGAAATGCCTCTACATTTGAATTGCAAGCAGACAAACAAATATATGTATGCTGTTTATATATGTATCTAGATATTTCTACAGAGAATTTTGAAATGACTCAAAAAGTGCAAATATCAAATATAAAGGTACACATCTATTTATGATAAATGTTAACTGATAAATAGGGATGAACCAGGTTTGAATTTCTTGCCGAGTTCGAGTTTTAAGAGTTGAATTTTGACGAGTCAGAGTTTAGAATATTTAAAAGAGTCTCATTCCCTTGACTTTTAGTTTAGCAGTTTGCATAACCGTAATGATTTTATTAGTTTTGCCTCAGCTTACACTAGGAAGTAGTAACTAGTGAGTACTAATAGACACAGTATTTGTATTTTTAGTTAGATCAATTGTCGTTTTATAAATTTAAAAAATCCAATTTTCGATATTCAAAACAGAAAATCGGAAAGATTAAAACTCGAATCCATTGTTTGTTCAAGTTCATGCATGAAAATCGGGCCAAGTTTCGGTTTCCCCCTACTGATAAATAAATGAAGGCCTATGGGAGCCAGAAACTGCAGAAATCTTCCAATACTTTACTGTTAGTCTATATTTCCAAGTAGTTGTGTGTTATAAAGCCTGCATCCTGTGTTCAGAATAACAGATAGAGTCTACTAGGTTTAGATTCCTATCTTGCCATGTATTTCTTCCAGGACATCTGAACTAAAGTTCTCTTTGTATAACGTAAATTTAATTTTCAATCAAAACTGAATGAATGACAGTCTCTCCCTTTATTTCTCTGCCTGTGTAGTTGACCTTTCATCCTCACTAACAGCAACTGGCATCACAAACAACGAGCAACATTCTCTTCAAGAAAAAACTCTGTAATACTGCTGGCTACAACCAAACACCAATGGTAGACCTACATGCACTACATTGAAGCATGAAGCAGTTTTTATCTAAAAGGGCTTAGACTGGATGTCACGTTTGGCTACGATGTTATCTAAGCCCTAACATTGGCACCATAAATGACTACAATAGCAATGCCTCTTATCAGTAAGCAACATTCTGTTACTAAGTCACTCATCGATCTATTGTGCCACAATGAACTGCTTCACACTTACAGATATAACACTTCAATTAAGCAGTAACGAAATATTTACAGTGCACCATTTGAAAGCGTCACAGAAGTGCCAAGATGCCAATAGGATTTTGTAATACTATAAACATACATTAAGATTTTACAGTTTCTAACATGCATTGGCACAAAGGTTAATATACAGCTTGCATTGGTTTTAGATGAAAATCCAGGTTAGAAAAAAAATGGAGTTGAAGTGGCGCGGTCTGGATGATAAATGGCAGCCGGGTTAGTAAATTCAATGTACAATCACACATGAGTCTCACTTCATTGTACACTTTGTTTCTGTACTTAGCTCATAATTATGCATCTTATTTACTTTATTATAAGTGGCAATGCTCTTAACAATAGTAGCTATGCACCAACGGTCAACAGTATAAACATACTGTGAGATTCAGACCCTTACATAACATTACTCAGATGGACCACATCATACTATGTAAGCCTATGTGCTCGACTCTGGATTTGCAAATTATACCCACTAAAAGTGGCCATATAGCTATACTGCTGTGTCCTGCAAGTGAGCAAGTAAGTTGTGATAATAATTATTATTGTTAGTATTATTATTATAAGTCTAGTATGCAGATGCAGCCCATAGTTTCCCATCACTAGCACTGTATGGAAGCAGTGGCCGAACTGCAGCCCAAAGGAAGGTTGCCGAGCCAGTCTCTTGCTAATTCATCGCTTCACTTTTAAGACACACTTGGGTCTCTTAATCATCAGGGCTTAATGTTCATGGCATCTGACAAAGGGTTTGCCAGTCTGACCCTTTGTCAGGCTGCTTTAATCTTCAAACATGCTGCAACATGTTGGAATATGCTCAACACGAGCTAGACATCTACAAGAGTAGCCATTGCAGTGATGCACTCTCCCATGTCAACACCTTCTAAATTTTATCTTTTTATAAATAGCTAATAATGGGAAATCACTTGAGGGCTGAATTTCTTGTCTCATTCTGCATGTGCCATAGGCACTCATTTCCACAGCAATAATAAATTACTAAAGGCAAGATGCTTTAGAACAATTCTCTCCTTTCAGCGTAAATCTCGCAATAATTGTGCATAAATAAATGTCATAATGACAATGAAATTGAGTGAAAATTAAAGATATTTGGTTTTAGTTGTCAAAATAATAATAACGGTAAATAAAAACTTTAGAAGAGACAAACTTGATATAAAATCCGAGACCAGTCTGGGTATTTTGCACTGAATGTTCGCACTTTGCAACTGGCACTTTGTGCATCTGGTAGCAGCACATAAGAAACCAATAAATAAGCATCAAATCTTCCTATTTAAGCAATAGTTAACATCACATTGCATTGGAATTCATGTTTTAAAGAAGCATGCTACGTTAGCGCCCTGGAGAGTCATAAGACGAGTTGCGTCAACCAATCAACTGAAAGAGCAATGCTGGTCATACTTGATCTGAACCATACATGGCCTCAACTGACTGACTATTCTGTGAGTTGGATCACACAAAGTTGAAATATGGCCTCATTTCTACACAGGTTTATACTCACATACTCACTCATGTATACATGCAACAGGACTACATACATATATATGGTATATGTATGACATACATACATACATATATCATGACATATATATATATATATATACATAAGGCATATAAATAAAATTTCGATAACTATATATGTATTGTTATATAGTGAAACATCTTGAACATGTGGCCAATGGGGGAGGGCATGCAGTCAGAATGACTGTTGTAAGGGCACCACATGTCAACAGCCGGGACAGAGGCAGGTGGCACCTCGAATGAAACACGCACCCTGTTTTGCACTCATCTAAGTCAAGAGCAATTTCCAATTTCTTCCACATGCATAATGTGATAACTTACCATTTACATTACATGGTGACAACACGGCATGTAAACTGGATCTGCATGCTATTGGTGTGTACATCAACAGTGTTTCACCGTATTCATATACATATCCCAATATATATATATAGATATATATATATATATATATACACATACATATATATATATATACACACATATATATACATAAATAAATACACATAGATAGTCCTATAGGTTCAAATGGGATCAATTTTGTTACAGCAGGAATAAGTGAATCTCAGTTTCAATGTATAGATATGAATTTCTCCTCGTCTGGTTTTATTTCTGGACTGATTGTCTGCTGTCAGCCCTTCATGGCAAATGATTGTCCACTATCCGTGCCCTTCAATCCCCATTTGAATACAGACAAAGACCTTGGTTTTCGCTCGTAATCAGTTCAGGAAAGATTTCCTCGAGAGCAACGTCGAGCAGCATATAGGACAGCTAAAAGACACACAAACATTATCAAACATTCCTCTATATGAATAATTATGTTGGTCCAAATTATAACCATCAAAACACTACCTATTTTTTTATTACCAAAAGGTGGAATTCAAGTATTTTCCAAAAAATCATTCAAGATTGGCTTAGTCAAGAAAAAAAAATGCTACAGCTCACATAATATAAGTCATAGTTATAGTTAATATGGGTAAAAATGATAATTACATATACTAATATTATCAATGTAATTTTTTTTTATTACTGAAATTTGATATTGCCCTTCTTCCAACATCTTTTGCTCAAAAGTGCATACACACGCCTCGACGGCGCATTTGCAGTTGTACTGCAGAGCAATTGTGTGCGAAGAACTTGCTCAATGTCCATACACAGTGACGCCCCGGACGAGGCTCGAACCCTCGCACTCAGCACACACTGAACGTTACGTGCTGACTGCTCTATCCGATCGGCCACTGTGCCACACAGTCATGTAATAATCATGTAATAATCATGTAATAATCATGTTCACTTCATTATGCAAGTTGTATCGTTTTTTCTTGGTTAAGCCAACTTTGAATGATATATCTTGAAAATCCTTGTAAGTAAGTAATCTTTGTGTAACTCACAAGAGTTTATGGCACAAAGGCTATCTAGGAATTACATTCCTGTAGCCTCAAAGACAAGAATAACAAATCAGAATGACAAACAGTAAGCCTACTGTACACAGATGTGCTTAAAGAAATGACAAACCTGTTTATTAAGCCGAGGTAACTGTAAGAAACTGAACAAAAGTCGGGTACCACTGTCGTAATTCTCTGATCCAACAGCCTTGGCAAAGACTTCTGTAAAAGTCACATAATATGGCTAAACCATTCGTATTTTAACAATTTTGCAGCACTGCAAACTACCAACTGTTGCAATGTAATTGTAAACATGTTAGGATAGCTATCAGCGGCGGTCAAGTGCTAATTTTAGCAGCTGTACAACTACTGGCAAACTGTTCATGTCTTCCAAAGCAATATATAACATGATATGTGGTTAGAATAATATCTACCGATGCAAATCCAAACTCTTCTTCAATAAGACAGATATATTTTCAGCTTATCTTCAGCTTCATCCAATCATAAGAGATGACTATTAATCAGTAACTTTAGAAGGTCATGAAAAGTGCCATTGTAGTGTTTAAATTGGCTCTCAAAAGCAAGTGCCATTTGATACATTTGTCCATCATCAACACCAACAACTTGGAAAGGAAATAATATCAGTCCCACAATAATTAGAATAATAATAATATAACAGTAGCCAAAAAATAAACTATTTGAAATTCAAATAAGGAGAGTTCACAACCAACTATTTGTTCAACCTTGAACAGTCTAAATTAAAAATTGTTACATGTACAAGATGAAATGGCAAATATAATAAGTTGATTCTAAAATAATAACAGGGTGAAGCGTTTAATAGCTTGCTCAAATAAGAACTAACTGAACAATTTGCAAGAAATAAAAAAACAGGCAAAACATGGAATAATTTTAAGAAGAATGAGATAGCAGTTATTTACTGGGAATGAAACTCATGAGCTCCAACAAGGCTGCTTCCTGACGACGTCGCTTATCTTCGTCCGTCCTGTAGAACACAGAACAACATCAATGACAATGTTCAGACCAACACAGACAGGTCATAGATACAAACTACAATGATCTTTTCCAATACAAAATTCACATGGAACAACTTATACAATGTTAAACTTCTGTCAATGTATGGCTAATCAGCATTTCTTGTCTAATTTGGAAGCCAGAGCGGATGGAGCAGAGAGAGCTCAAAGGGTGAGACGAGAGTCAAATGAATTGCCTGTGTAGTAGTTAAGTAGTATATACAGAAATTTGAGGCAGATGTTGGTGGATGCAAAGCAAGTTAGGTATGAAGAAGAAAGATGAATTTGAAGAATTCAGGAGGAAAATCACTTCAGACTGGAGTTGCAGTATAGCACAAGGGTCTATTACAGAACTTAAGATGAGCAGTTGTTACTGTGGAACTGGCATCATCAGTAAGTTAGGAGGATGAGGAGGATCAGGTACAGTGTAGTGATTGAATTGTCAACATTTTGTGAAGATACATGGGCTGGGAGTATTGCAGAGATCTCAGCGAAAGAACTTGGAAGTGAATGCACTCTGAGAGTTTCAGCCAATGGAATCAAATAGAGTAAACAATAGAAAAGGTAATGCTTGGGTGTCCTCCTAGTGAGAACTCAGGCAAGTAAATGTTAGATAAATGAAGATGCTCACCATAAATTAAGTGGACTAAAGGATAAGCTAAAAATAGAATTACAGCAGAGAAGCAGAAGAAACAAATAAGCTTCATGTTCCTCCTTCAAATGTAGTTGTCAGAGAAAGTGTTCATCATTCAAAGATGATTATGCTGAAGCACAAAATTAACAACAGGGTAAATTTGCGAGGCTAACCTTGGTGGGTCATTGTCAAAGAATAAGGCATCTACAATAATAATAAAAACAATGGCTGACAGGGTTATGAATTGATTAACAGTACAGTAGTTCATAAAATAGTTCAAAAACAACACCAACAAGAACTGAGGTTACAAGTTCTTTAGTTTACAATAAACTGTAATGACCACAACAGTCATAAAATATATATATATATACATACATGAAAATATATATATATATATATTTATATTACATGTTATTACACTATAATATACTAAAATGTCCTGGATAACAATAGTACGTAGGCAACAAATAAATAGTTACAAATAATCTGTATTGGTTAATAAATGACACATCTCTTGAAAATGAAATGAACAAGTTAACAATAGTAAGCACTAATCACCCTCCTCTGCCCCACCCGCTCTCCAGAGAGAGTCATCAGAGCCACAGTTGGCTCTGATGCCACAAGTCTGGCTCTTAATCTAAACAACACAGGGACAGGTTTACAAGTTCAAGTTGTGCTCTATAAATTATGGGATGACGACAACAATACGATTAACAGAACCATCAAATCCATTCTATATTCTGCACATCTACGTTGTGGCCATATCACAAGTAAATAAGTAAGTAAATATTGTTTACCAGTTACTACATCTAGCATGAAGTTAGCTCAATTGTTCAGACTTCTAGGTTACTTTTGCATTTCAGCATTTCTTGTTTCTGTCATTATTATTATTGTTGTTGGACTTTGCTAATGGATACTGTCATTTGGGTCTAACTACCATTTAAAGGTTGACAGGTTCCGTTCAAAGGAGCTTCAGACCAATAAATCAGCACGCCGTCAGCAACTGGGAACACAATGAATAATGGAAGAGAGAGTCTTTGAAGTGGCGTCGACTGAATCTCATCTCATCTATCCAGTTAACCCTGTTGTTGGACTTTGTATGTGTGTGGTGGGGGAGGGGGGTGCCAAACATCGGTGAATTTTAAAATTATCCAAGCAATGCTCATTAACTGATGAATGTTCTTTTCTTAATGATATTACAAATCATTTGGACCACAACAGAAGGCATCCAATGTGGCATCTGTTAAAGTGGTGCATTACAATTTAGTTTGGTTTGTATTTCACAAAAATATCAACATTGCATAACAGAACACAGCTGAGAATTCCATTGGCTAACTGACCTCTTAGCAAGTGAATGATCTTCACCAAATGATACTCCCGCAGCACTTTGTCCAACTTGCGACCAAGGTACCAGTCTAGGAATGCGTCGACCGTGTTGCGCATTATCGTACGAAGTGCCAACAGTAACCTCAGTAACCAGATCGGAGCACTATAGAGGTTCACGACTGAAACAAAAGCAAAACTCATAAAGATAACAGAAAAACTTTTCCACAGTCACAAAGCTAAATGCAATAACAACACACTTATTAAAAGTTCCTACAGAAATCATCAGAAGTAGGATGGAAACATGGAAGCACAAATGCAATCAAAAGGAATGCAATCACAACAAATGCAATCAAAAGAAAAGGAAATACAACAAATGCAATCAAAACAAATGTGATCAAAACAAATGCAACCAAAATGCAACCAAATATGACATAATATAATGAAATATAACATAATGTACCAAATTCAACATAAAGTAACCTAACCAAATAATAAAAAATATAACCACGTATAACATAATTTAACAAGATACTTCTGTTGTGTCACTACAGAGTAAATCACGTGTAGGCCTAGCGTTACATCCTAAGCAATATTCCTTAGCTTAACAATCCAACTTAGCTTTGCAATCACTTCTTCTAATATACTTGGCTATGGTTCATGTCTGAATGTAGATTCTTAAACTTCAGTTTCATTATGTTGTAGCGTAAATGGGAATAATGTGTAATAATTAGTCAGAGTAGAACTCTATCTCAGTGTTCTGTTAGAATGGCAGTTTTGTTTTGATTTGACATGGCTTACCTAGATATATGATGGCATCGTAGACTCCAGTTACATTGTCTACAGACGCCTCGGAGAAGGCGACAGCATCAACCGGGTGACAGAGCATCACTGGTGTCGGCTCCAGGTCACAGTTAGCATTGTTGTTGTAAATGGAGTTTGACATCTGTTAATCAAACAGTAAATTCATAAATCATAAGTTTTTAAAGTGCAACAGTCTTTACACAAGATATACAAGCAATTTAACATATCTAACATATTATGTCAAATTTAGCCTACTTCAGACTACCTTAAAAGAAAGTAAAACTAACACTTAAGTGTAACACTGTTCACGACATAGACATACCTTCTCACTTGATATAGAAACAGTGTCGGAATCTCTGTCAGACCAACGACTACAGCAGACATAATAGCAAAACAATTTCAGACAGAGAGCAGCAATGCTGTGCAAGACAACTGTAGGATTTTTATCTACAAGAAAGCCATGAGATGCATGTTTGCTTCTATCCAATGTGAGTTGAAAATGTTTCTTGAGTTGTTGTTGTCTCCCTCAGAAATTGTTGTTCTAGAAAGATGGTTGAATATATGAGAAAGCACGGCGGGTTCCATCCTCGTATGATGAACCACACATTCTGAGTGGCAGAAGAAAATTATTAATTGGTTGAAGACAGGAAAACATGACCAGTAACACGTGTCGATTTTCCTCAAAATAACATCTCTCTGATAAATGAAATCTCAAAAAATTGCAGAATTGTGTGATTTTGGTTGATAAGACTCTTATATATTATATACTATATTATAACAAATTAATGTGCAACCTGTAGTCTTAATACTGACTCAACTAATAAAGTTATGCTGAACTAATTGATCCTATAATTCTGTTACTCACCATGGCCGGGATTTTGGATTTTCTGTAGAAAGAAGAAATGATCTAAGAAATGCATCTATGTGTTGACCTCTCTGTCAAAGGAAAATACAAAAGAAATGGAAGAAGAACTTAGCAAAAATTTCAAAAACAATTCAGCAAAAACATAGCAGCAAAGTCGAGGAAAAAGCTGACTGTAACATATTCTGCGAATGTTATAATCACTGATGATGATGATGATGATGATGAGAATATCTCTGCCCAAAGACATCAGCTTAAGTCAACCGGGGATGAAATGACTGGGGTGGTTTCCTGATGCTGTTCTCACAGACAAGTGTGGCCGAGAAATTTGTCCATAATAAAAAAATGTAAGAACATATAATTTAGACAGATACTTCTATTTTGCCACCACAGAGTAAATCATGTGTAGGTCTACATCCTAAGTAATATTCCTTAGCTTAATAATCCAATTTAGCTCTTCAATCACTGCTTCACAGTGGTTTTGGGTAGATTTGAACCTGCGATCCTCCAATTACAAGGCACAGAAAATACTGCCATTAGATGCATCTGTTTATGAATAAAAGAATTCAGGAGTGGATGTCTGGTTTTAGACTGGCCAAAACTGAATCAATAAAATTAAATGCAGCTGACTGTAGCAAGGTAATATACAGAGCTTCAATAGGGAAGCATGTTAACTTTCTCATATCCATCTTTCATCAACTTTATGAAATCAGGATTGCATGGTGAAGCTTACCTATTGTAATATTTGGCTGAAAACTATTTCAGTCATGGGCAGAAATGAGATGGGGTCCTGTCTTAGACATAATGTCTGTTAATTGAAAATCAACATGAACTCCATTCATCAATTGAAGGTATACAACACCAAGCAACCGTGTTCGGTACAATGACATCAGATATATCAACCTCTGTCCCATTTACCATTCCCAGAGTGGCAACTTATGGAGGGTTTCAGTTCCTTGGAGCATTCTGATTAGCCTCCAGTTCTTATCTCATGTTAGGCAGAGCACCTATGCTGTCTTTAGGAATAGAGGAAGTTCAGACAGCTGCAGAAAGGAGTCTGACAGATTATACTGCACTATTGTACCTTGACACAACAGCACTTAATGCCTGTTAGTCAGTCACACATTCCCTCACTGGATAATAATAATAAAAGTTTGATGGAGTAAGGGATAGGATGATGATTGCAGGGAGGAAGTGATGAGGGCAGGTTGGTGCGGGGAGATGGAAGAAGGAAGTGATGTCAGGCAGGCGGAAACAGACAGAGAAAAGAGAAGCAGACAGATGAAATGGGAGGGTGGATGGAATGGAATGGATGAAGAAAGGAAGAGAGCAGAGCCTGGCAGACAGACAAGGATGGAGCAAGGAAGGGAGACAGGGAGGCAAGACATCCACACAGGCAGAAAGTGGGAGTGTTTGGCAACCAGGCAGAAGGCAGAGACAGCACTAGGAAAGCATAGATAGTGGAAGGAACAGAGGATTTTTCTACAGAATCGACATCTCGTGTAACCAGCATGCAGATGCTCTGTATATAGGAGAAGCTAGTGATGTTAATAACATAAAAATAGATAATGTTGTTACCTCTTTCACCAGTTTTAATGCACCACTCTTAACTTTTTTGCCTGAAAATGGAAAAAACTGGCTATACAATTTCACCTTCAACGTTCCAGACATTCTATTCCTTTATTGCTTGTCTTACTGAGAGAGACAAAATTTGCCATTGAAAGAAAATACTAAGACAAATAACATTGTGCATTATTCAGCAAATAATATATCCAGAACAGTTCACAAGCTTGCATAAGCTGCTGCTGCTCTGCCACTGCCACTGCCACTCAGGCTCATATATAAAGTGTCCATTTCCAGTTCATTCTGATTGTTGCTTCCTGTTTGACTGGAGTGGTTCCTGTGTCTGACAATACTTCTGGCTTCATAC
>OY365811.1:17623544-17892437 GCA_959347315.1 Bimastos eiseni
CTCGGCTGAAATCTCTTTTATTTCAATGGAAGATTTGTGCTGCTGGGTTGAGGCCAGTGTTAAGAAGTTCTCTTAAAGCACTAATATCGGTGATGCAGTGCTCGAGTCTGGCCAACGACTCGAGATCAACTTTCTGCGGACTCGTATGTCGCGACTCGGACATGCTCGAAGCCTCTGGACTTGGATTTTACTTGCTAACTCGGCTACACTTAATCACAGCGACAGTTTTAGCTGTTCCTATCACAAGTGGTGCCTTTTGAACGTGTGCTTAACCCTCATGCCCCAAGAAATCAATTTATAGGTTTGTGCATTTGTTACTTATCTACTTATCCCCAAGAAACAGCTTTATCGGTTTTGCCACCCATGATGCTTAGGAGTTGAGAGTTAATGTAATGTTACACTGGGAATTCAGAGGCAAAAGGATCAACAGTGAAAGGATATATATGTGTCCTTATTGTGCCAGATTATCAAACAAAACCTCATCTAATTTATCGTTTTTAACGAATTAATTGAATAAATAACATCAACAAAATTCTGACAGCATAATTTTTTATATTTTTAAATGTCATTGAAGTGTATTTGATGTTGATGGACTTGATCTTTAGTGATTTCGAAACACCTGTGAACTCGACTCAGACTTGGTGCAGATTGACTCAAGACTCGGCTTAGCGGCATTCAAAAATAACATCACTGACTATTGACTACTATAATGAAATCTCTTTTCATTACATTATGTAAGTCTTTTCTAGTGTTTGTGAAAAAATATGAACAAAACCAGTAAGAAGAAGCTTTATCCAAGCACATAGAAAACTGAGACATTAGTATCAATATAAGAAGATTTATAAGTGCAAGTGAGTATGACTACATTCACTTCAAAATGTAAACGAGTAATAGCTCAGCTTAGTCAGATTCCATAAACATGCTTACAAAATAAGAACAGGCGACTGTATTACCAAGACTATTTAGAGAACTCACCTAAGTTTACTTCCAAGAAGCTGGTGGTGAACTCCAACTCGGAGGTCAGGAAGCTGTAGAGTAGCTCACTGCCTCGAAGAACCGGTTTAGTTAACAATTTCTAAACAGGTAGACATATTGGATAATAAACTAAATCTTCTTAAATTCTCAAAATTAGAAAATTCTCACAGCTAATGGTGTTTGTATTCCTAAATACCTCTGTCTGACAACATCTTAACAATGTAAAACAGCATCTCCTAGACATTAAGTTAGACAGTCAACATTGAAAGGTGTCTTCCTCGACATACAAGAACATATGCCTCCTTAAAGAAGGATATCAATGACGATGATGCTCAAAAATAGACTTTGTTACTTATGTAATCCTGTTGAAATCAGATGTAAAACTTGTATAACCTGAATTTCGTCACATGAGGATCAGCGTGAGAATTTGCTGCTAAATGAACTGAACTTCTGTTACTTGGAAAACTGCATTCATACTAAACATTGCTACAATAAGCAGTCTAATCTGTGCTGTTAAACATGTGGTCCACATAGCCATATGGCCTGCTTTTAAGTGACTGCCTGAGCTCACTCGCTAGATTTGTGTAACTTGTGTAAAAACGAAGTAAAAGACAGTCACTGTACAGCCTGCATAGCTATTCTTTTTTGGCTTATCATTTACAATGCGAGCCAAAATTCCATACAGACACGCGATTATTCCTCATAATCATTCCATAATACACTTTAGAACAGTTAATAAATTTCAATAAATTTTAGTCAATGCCTTCAAGTTTAATAATGGTGCATCCTTGTCTTCAAGAATAATTTCAACCATGGCCCAAGGTTGGACAGAACTGGTCAAAATTAATTAAATATAATGCAGCATTAAAGTCATATCAAAATAAAATTAGAAAAGGCATCAATCCGTAAGCCATCTGCATCAGTTGTAAATGATACACTGGAAGCAAAACCATAATGAAGCCATATAAAAAAACCAGTTTAAAACGGAGTCAGGCTAATATCAAAAGTTGATTCCAGTTTAGTATATACATGTACGTTAACAACCATATTACAGCAGAATTTGTTTTACAGTGATGTGCATAAAAGTGAGGTTTCAGTGTATTTAAAGGTCAAAAGATTAATTTTTATTTTTGCCAATTATTACTGATGCAAAAAATGCCACCATATCCCAGTATTACATGATATATCTCATTTTTGTAAATTTCAAGGCTGGCCAAAATAATAAAACCAAATTTCAGTTGGCCCTTGACTGAGGTTTCACAGGAGTCAGAGAATTAAATGCTGAGTTCGTTCAACCTGTAAATACTGTTCGAAGCTTTCTCGCAAGGTTTCGAGGAATGTTTTGTTTTTCTGAACAAAAGTTCTCTTGGATGGCAACTGTGCATCCTCAAACTCCCCATGAAACTCAACGAGCTTCTGCTCCAGAACGTAGAACTCATTGTATCGTCTGAAAGAACGACGCATCAAATGTGAACAATGCAAATGTCAAAATCCTTATATGTTTATATCTGGTATGTGATGATTGTAATTAAGTATTAGCAGATGCCAAATCTTAACTATCATCCTTATAATAAATTAGTTGCTGGTGCTCACTGGCTGTTAAAGAAATATAGTTTACAGTCTATTTCAGGTTAAAGCAGCACATCATATTTACTTCAGACCTATTGAGAAAAACTGGATGAGGCAGAGGAGTTTTAAAATGTTATTAAAATGTGTTTTAGATTCTAGAAACCAAAGTTCGTTCAGAGCAGGTTCATACTGGACTGTTCTTGTCAGTCAGTCACACTCAAATACTTTAATGAAAACCATGTAGTGACATGTTCAATTACGGATGCTATTAATTCAAATATCCTGCTGAAAATAGCTCTAACTGCATGACATGTACAAATAACCACAGTAGCAAGCTTTTCAAACCATTCACTGTGATCAATACATTGCATATGACTCAATGTTCTATGGACTCCCAGTTACAATGGCATTGTTTATCCAGTATGCTTCACTAAT
The DNA here is from genome assembly GCA_959347315.1 of Bimastos eiseni. Classification (NCBI taxonomy): domain Eukaryota; kingdom Metazoa; phylum Annelida; class Clitellata; order Crassiclitellata; family Lumbricidae; genus Bimastos; species Bimastos eiseni. The sequence continues at coordinate 17,626,524 of OY365811.1, forward strand.
TTGTCTTACATCACGAAGACAAGTAGGAAGCCGATTGATTCCCACAACACTGAAAAGGTTGGTCAAATTAAATCTTTTATGTGAAAGCAACCTTGCATGGCTGCCATACAATTAAATGTGACTCCTGTAATAACTTGTGATACTATACTTATAATTATGCTGAGGCTGAGCCAGTGTGAATATACCGTATATACTCGCGCATAGGTCAAAAAATTTAATGCTATTTTAGGACGACGAAAACGGTATTCGACTTATACGTGAGACGCGAAATAGACTGAAGATTTTCGGACGACCAAATATTACGCATGCGTTATGAAAGCGAACTCAAAACTTAAACCCTTAGTTATCTGGTTATTTTAACACCTATTTCACAATAAATCACAGTTCTACACTTTATTTAAATCAAAAAATCATTTTTTTAAAATAAGTTTATTATATACTTGTACCATAGTATTCTATTAGAAAACTGTAAAGTTTTGAATATAGTGCAGTAGAATACTTACAGATACTTTCCACATTGAGCGATTTGAAGAAAAAGCGAGTCTCCTACAAAACTGGTTTCAAGTTGAAAGTTGTTGAGTATGCTGAACTGCATGGAAATTCGAATGCCACACAAGAGATACCTTCCTTACTTACTAAATTTCCTACACAAATCGGAAGCAGTGAACGGAAGTCATCCATTTGTATTCACATGTTGGTTGTTCATATCATTTTGTATGATTTTCAAACACAAGTTTATTAGATTTTGCATATTCAGGAAAATTTCGTAATCACTCGTTTTGAGTTTATGGATTCGACTTATATGCGAGTCGTCGATTTTGGACGCTATTTTTGTCAAAAAGTTACACTTCGACTTATACGCGAATCGACTTATACGCGAGTATATACGGCAATTAACCAAAGATTATTATTATTATGGTATCTGTCACCTGTGCAACACCTCCCACCCCACTGGCTTCTGATTTACATTATTAAGTCATGATACCATGATGACTAAACAAAATATTTGCCTAAATCGCTGCTTCTTCTAGGTATTGAAATTATGGCCTGGGTATTGCAACCTGTTGAACTGATGCCTGGACTCTATGGAACCATTGATAGCCCTAATGAGGTGACATGTAAACTATTCAAAAGGTATACATTTTGTAAGAACTCACCTGTCAATCTCCCAGCGGGAGGCCTCAAAATCATCTGCAACATAAAACATCCATCTGATACATCTCTGAAACATCCATCTGTCATTAGCCATTTACAGATGATCTCAACACAACATAGCATAATAATTATAATAAAAATAAAAAATAATAGTGGTTGGGCTCACATGACATCTGGGGAATTCAACAAAGACTCACTCTTGTTGCCAGGTGCAGTCTAAAATAGTTATAGGCCATCTAGTACAGCAGTTCATAGTGCTTCATAAGCACCAATTAATTAATTAATATATTTTTTTACCGAAATTTGATACCGCCCTTCTTCAACAATTTTTGCTCAGAAGTGCACACACACATGCCTCAACTGCAACTGCAGTTGTACTGCAGAGCAGTTGTGCGCGAAGGACAACTTGCTCAAGGTCCCTACACAGTGACTCCCCGGACGAGGGTCGAACCCGCTCGCTCAGCGCACACTGAACGTTACAGGCCGACCACTCTGACCGATTCTAGGTTGTTACCAATGTGTCTCTTGCTGTCATCCACATATAGAGTATTCCCAACTAGCTTCTACAGACAGTCATTATATATGGCTGCAAACTAAAGCTGTACAGATTAATTAGCCATTCTCACAAGTGGACCAATAAATAGAACAATTGGCAAAGGTAAAAATAATCTGCCATGACGTTAAAACATTTTCTGAAGGTCTTGTGGTTCGCCATGTGATATAACAATATCACTTTCTGACGTCCTGCTTTGGCCCTTTTGTAGTATTTGACAACCATCCACGTGCCATTCTTATCATGGCAAGAGCAAGCAACAAAAAATGTGCTTGCTGCGTTGCAATGAAATAACTACGTTTCGGAAACAGACATCATTGAACTCACACATTTTTTAAATAATTGGCTATATGCAGCATCAGCAAAATGTGATATTGGTCCCCTTCCAAAATATTTTGGATAATAAAGACCACGGAATGCCATGGATTCAAATAATAAACAATTGTCTGACTATGGTTTCACTTAATTGGATAGCTAATTGATGTCTTTGTTTGACGAGTCTTTTGTAAACTGCTTCACGCAGGACTGCTATAACCTTCATTCAACTCACTGTATGTTTCAGAGCAAAGGAATCAGTTTAGACTGTGTTTAATGGTTGGCAAGGCCTTACACTTAAATCAGCATAATCTCCACTGATTGCTCACACTTGAGCCCAGCAGCAAGTAGTGCACTTGATGAACAGATACTTTGCCACTTGATGTGCTATCCATCAGAACAGTGTTGGCTCTTGGAATGCATACTCTGTGGATGACCAAGGCCAAAGGAACTCGCCTACAATGTCTATGTGTGCTGTTGGTCCTGTATTGTCATTAACAGCTCAGCTTAAAACTTATCATCTTCAGCTTGCTTATCTTCCACAGCTTGACTTCTGCTTTCCTTGACTTATTTGCTTTTGATCCGGTTTTTCTAAAGGATAACTGTATCATTTTGACTGCAAGTTCACATGAAGCCACCAGCGACCAATGCTGCAAACATTATGAAAACAAATGTCAAGCGATTTATTTGGTTTAGAATACAGTTGATTCAGATGAAACAAATTTAAACGACCAAACAAGGTCAAACTGTCAGTCTGGTAATGATATACCAGGTACATTGCTACAGTCTAGAGTAGAATAGTGAAATATCATCCACCAAAGAAGAAGAAGAAAAGTGAACCAATGATGACATGCAACAACAAAGCAATTACAAAAGCCAAGCAATTACAAAAAAATGAAGACCAGAACTAGTATAAACTTAAGCATCAACACGAAAACTGAAAACCCAAAAAGAAGGTCATGAAATGTTGGGTAAAGCAGCATAACATAACAGTCAAGGTAAGGGGTAATATGGCAAGGTAAAGTAATGTAAGTAAGGTAAAATGAGACAATGTAAGATATTGTTTGTGCAACTGTTCCTCAGCACAGAACCAGTATCGAGAAACTCTGCTTCTCCCAACTGGTTCAAACTCTCCCTTCCCTACTGGGCTAATAGTTTTTGCTCATGTCTTTCCAATCAGCCACAAATCGCATGTTTCAAACCGCAACAAGATAACAAAACTAGTTCTAAGAAAAATGAGGATCATAATGTTCAACTACTCCTTCTGTCAACTGATGCTCAATTACACCATCAGAAACTGTCAACATCAGCCACAGATGCAATATGGAACCCTTACTAAATATATTAGATGTGAAATATTGACAACCTGTTAGTGTTGAGGCACATCTTTTACAACTGCTACAGAGAACAAGGATAAATTTTGGCATATATTGTAATTTTGAGTTGCATGAAGAATTAATTTAGAAGAATTTCATCAATCAACAAGAAGCAGGAAAACTGTAAGTTTGCCAAAAAACTGTAAGTCTGGGCAGGTCCAGATTACTTACTAAAGATATCTGAAGGCAAAGGGCACATTTAAAGAAAATTACCCCAACCATGCAAGAATAACCAAGTAAATAGAAAACTTCAAATGCCACATGCTCATAAAGCAATTATTACATGTATGTTTAATGTGCTTTCAGTCATATTCAATATCATAAGGAATATTTAAATTTAGTTTCATCTAGTGAGTGAGGAATTTTGCCAAAACCTAATTTCAATGTAAATATCGAACTAGACAGCATACATATAAATTCATAGTTACTTTTCCGATAGCAAGCAAACCAAATGAATATCCTTCTGCATAATTAATGACTTACTCTCACTGGTCAGAAGTTTAAGGCGCATTTCTGTCCGTCAAAACATAACGTTAGTTTATTTCAAATGCAACCAAGTTTTTAAATCAACCAAAAGACAAGGCACACGCTCTTGGTATAACTGAAATGCTGTCTGTAATGTAATGAAATGACTGCAATGAAACACGATAATGAAATGACACATAATATAGCACCATTGTAATGGAGCCTCTTCCTGAGCTAAACTGAGCTACATGAAGGCATCTAGTTCACTATTTCCAGTAGCTGCATCTCTGTTATTCTAGAATTTGAGGATCATTCAGTAAGATTTGTTGAGCCTATTACTACCTTTTCCCACATTAGATAACAATGCTGCAAATGATATTAAAGTGATATGAATTCAATAGATGTTCAGCAAAAGTCTTGGTTGGAGCCATAACTTACTTTTAATCAGTACATCATAGAATATCCTCTATTAATAGTCTGGCACTGCGTTTAGGACAGTGCATCTGTCTAAGTAAGTAAATTAAGTATATTCTTTGGTCAAACATTTGTAAACGAATGCAATGTACAAAGAAAATTTTACAAGTAAGAACAAAAACATCTATATACATTATACAATTACACGTATTCTATCAAAAGCATAGGCATTTATAAAATGCCAGATAGCAACTAAAGGCTGAGCTGGAGGAAAAGTCAATGGGGATTAAGGCGCTGATATAATAATCTAACAATAAAGCCACACCGGGTGAAATTATCATTCCGGAGAACAGACCTGTTGTGAGCATGCGGACGCAGATGGTGCTCCAAACTCCTAACAGGAGGGACAGAAAATTCCTTAGAATGTGGTTAGGATTAGAGAGGATCTCTTCTATCTTCAGGATCTCTTATACTCTAGCCTTCTCTGGTCACCGATCTCTTCACTCGACCTCCAGAGGCGACCTTGTGGTTCCACATGCTCACACTGCTACCAGACAGAGTAGAGCTTTCTCAATTGTGGGTCCCAATGTTTGGAATCGCCCTCCCCCCCATCTGACCTGTGCTCTCTCCCGCGGGATGTGTCTAGCTCTTTTTATAAACTTCTTAAGACTTTCCTCTTTGACCGGGTTTGGGTCAGGATCAACTCAGAACAATTATCTTAAATAGGTGCGCTATAAATTGCATAGATAGATCGACAAGATGCATATCACCTCTACATATCAGTGTGGCAGACCATATTTATGAAGATTACAATTAGGTAACTGTGTGGAATAACTGTTTCAGGTGCATGAGAATTGGACAATAATTATTACTTGACCTCATCATCTATGGTTTACCAACAACATGAAAAATTATCAAACAGAAGAAAAATATTGACTGAACAAGAACATCCAAATATATTATAACTTCATAAACTCTACAAAACATTTTCAGCTGAAAACCTATTGGGCAGATAAAAAAAACGTCTGAGAAAGAGATCTCAAAGTGACAATACAACACAGAACATATGTGATCCATCTGACCAAAACAAGGCTTAACTACATTTTGTACAATTTAAGTGTAATACACCCTTACACTTTATTGTTCGATGATGTCTCTATCCAAAGTTATGAGTTAAAAATATGGTTCAGTTTTGCATAATTTTTAAATCCAAAATTCCTTCCCAACCATGTTCAGGAAATCTAAACAGACAAACTAGCTTCTGTTTGCTGCATAATGGGACATAGGCAAGATGGAAATCTGGGCTTTCTACTCCCACCAAGTGCACAATGCTAGCCTCACACTGATAATAGCTAATAATGGCAACCTTCAGGAAGTCATCGAATTAATAAAGCATTGACAACTACAAAATCATCTGAAACACTATTAAAGTTATTTTTTTAAATAGTGATTTTAATGTGTTTAAAACATACTTACATATCACTTTCTGTGAAAAAGGAAGAATATTTATCATATTTTGGCAATTATCTCACATGCAAATGTTGCGACATCTGTCTGATTTTGGTCAGATGAGACACATATGTGAGGCGGGGGTCAAACCCATCACTTGTGGTTTTTGACTTTTTTTATTAAATCATATTCTACAATGCATCTGCTTCAAAATACATTTTACAGAATCGAAGAAGCTTTTGTCTAACTTAAGTTATACTCGTTTGAGTCTTTCATTAGTATAATCTTTACTTTAACCATTACTTTATTACTCTGCAACTCTGCTGGGCAATAAAGGGCTATATTCTGTATGAAATAAAGCACACAGCATAAAAATCTGTTTGCTACCTTGCAAATTATAGCAGGCTGCCGTATGAAATCTAGGTTGTTCACCTATTTATTTATTTCTGATTTATATCTGAAATTTGATATCGCCATTCTTCCTAAATTTTTTAGCTCAGAAGTGCACATGCCTTGACTGCACAATTGCAGTTGTACAGCAGAGCAATTGTGTGCGAAGGACTTGCTCAGGTTTGAGCATACAGTGACACCTTGGACAAGGGTTGAACTCACTCACTCAGCGCACACCGAGCGTTACAGGGCCAATCATTCTAACCAGTCGGCCACCGTGCCACACGATGAAAACATGCATATTTTAGCATTGCAAATCTTGACACCACATGCATTAAAAGTCATTTTTCTCCAACTGCATATTTGAATTAAACATTTTTAATTTCAGATATTGAAAGAAGACATATTTATTTGTAACGATTTACTATAAAACGATTTTCGGTGTTTTTGGCCATCTCACCTATTTCAGCCTTTATCTCAATAACTAGGAGCCGACCCCAGCAGCGGATTTTGACCCCCCCGCCTCACATATACGCTTTTCTTTTGCACAGATCTAGACAAATGCAGAATTTCCACACAAACAATGACCTGTCTAGTTATTTATGCCTAGAAATTGAATTTTTCTTAAATATTATATCTGACACAGAGAGTTTGGGCTGCTTACCTGACACATGAATATAGACCAAGTAAAAAGTAATTAACATTAAAATAATAATAAAATTTAAAGTCTAAATTAGTCACTGGTGGCCTTATTGAGCAAACTTGAAAATATGCATACCAATTCTGGCCTGGCAAGTTCCCCAATAACCTCATTCTGAAAATATTCATGCTGCTCTTACAAAAAGTGAAGCCCCTACTACAGTTTCAGGACAACATAATCAACACCGATTAAAAGGTGCATTCAAGACTCACAACAAAGAGCAAGAGAAGAAAAACACAGAAGTAAACAAAAGATGAACTGACTTTCGAGAACGTCGACGCGTCGCACTTCTATGTGAAACATAGAAATCATCTTTTTCGGATTGTCTGGATCAGGCTTAGCAACAATGTCTGGAATGGTGACCCTCCAGGCGCTCAGGTCCCGCAGAGGACCATCGTTGTTCAGAACCGGGAAACTGGGAACCTCAACGCCGTTATCCGACTGAACAGACATAGAAATATCAATTCAATTGTCATTTCGAAGACAAAAAATCTCTCTTCAGTGCAATATGTTAGGGTTGACAGATATGGATCATCTATGCTAATCACCTATCTTAAATAAACTGCATTTCTACATCAGGTCAGAATAGAAAAAACCAAAAAATTTCATTAGACCAAGTTTGAGTTTTGTAGTACTCGGCGTCATCAACTCAGACTCGGACAAACAATGGGTTCAAGTTTTAATACAAATTGGCTTTACGATTTTCTGTTTTGTAAACGAACAGCGGATTTATTTATTTACAAAATAACAATCGACCTAACTAAAACACAAATACTGTTACTATTTGTACTTACTACTTCCTAAACTGAGATAAAACCAAGAAATTTCATAACTGCCAAACTAAAAATCAGGAGAATGAGACTTATTTAAATATTTGAAACTCAACTCAGTACAACTCAACTCCAGATACTTGGCACTAGGACTCAGCAGGAAATAGACAACTGGTTCATACTTACTATATAGTACAACCATATATCAGATTAGAATAGGATGGTTTATCACAGCCAAATGTAACTTCTCAAAAGAAACCAAAATAAAACATATGCAGTATATAAACTAACCACTGTAACCAGCGATGTTGCAAGACTTCCAATCTCCATGTATTCACCTCCTTCAGACAAAGGTCTTCCTTCCACTGTAATCAAAAAAAATAAACGCAAACACTGTCCTTCTGAAAACACCAAAGAATAAATACTTTTTCTCACACCAGTCACATGTTATTCCAGGTCAAACAGCAACAGCACAGACACAACAGCTATAGTCGACAGGACATTAGACAGGCATATGCCGGAACAGATGGCTCACAAACACAAAGAATAAAGGCAAGACATATTGCACAGATGACATCCAGTTGTGATGGTAGAAATGCTTTGTCTTCAAGTGAAACATGAACAATCAGCATGGAAACAAGAGCAGCAGAATGAAGATCAAGTGATACAAATAAATAAATGACTTTTTGGATTAACAGGAAAACACTGTTTGAATTAAAGAACTTGCAGCTCATAGATAATAATAATATTATTCACTAACAGCTACCATTTTTATAGCACCGTAACATTGCCTATTAGCCTTGCTGTTATAAGGGCATCTTATAACCTGCAAATGATAGAAGCAGGCTTTAGAAAACAAATGATTTTCAAGTTTAGATTTAAAAGATTTGACTGATTCAGCCAATTGGATTGACAGTGGGAAACTGTTCAAACATGTGGAACTGCATGCTAGGGATGTTAAACGATAACCGGAATTTCGGTTATCGGTTTTGAAACCGATAATCGGTTTAAAATCGGTTCTTAAAATCCGATAATTGGTTTGCCCCAGAAACCAATATTAACAACCCTACTGCGTGCACATCTGTTTTCCTTACAAATTATAGCAATTACCTATGGGAAATTTTAATGGGTTAATTTACATTAGCCAGTATATTCTACCATCTTTAGCAGCCTTAATTAAACAACTGGCTGAAAATCAATCAGTGCAATTATATAACTGTCTGTTTAACTTTCAAGGAGTTTAAGCTCAGTCTACCCTGACCTGTGTTGCTTCTGAAGGCAGTCTTGATTCGATTTCCAATGCCAGTAAATGACAGAGGATCGCCTGGATTCTTGGAACTCCTGTTTCAGCAGATAACAGATCTTGGGTACAGTTTCAAATTTACAAAGAGAAGAAACCCATCAACATCAAAATTTATTTCTTGCTCATCAGTAATCATCCTGTTACTCCAATCAAGACATATCCTTATTAATTCAATGGTCACTCAAAGTCAAGCTGTAGTCCATTTTAACAACCCATTGACTCAGAAAGGTAAAAGAACGTCTACTTAATAACAGCTAATGATGCATCTGATCCTAATTGTGCACATACTGCCCTTCAAGAGCTAAATCAAATCATTGTTGTTGATGGCCATGCTCATGCTACAATTGAATCAGTAGCCTTTCCTACAGAATTCTAACCACTGTCTATAATAGAAGCCAAGCTTTTCACAGTCTTCCTTTTAGCAGAGTAGTTATTGCTGGGTCTGATCCAAAAGGCATCTCAATAAACATGGATTAACTTATTCAAAAACAAGACTATTGTTATCATCACAAGGTCAAAAACATGAAAATGCAGAGCACTTCTTGACTGAAAACTGCAGCTCAGTATATAAAATAAATAGCAACATTAAGACTTAGGACAATTTGTCTACTTTTGGAGAGTAAAGACACCAGCATTCTATGTAAGACCTCAAAACTCAAGTCCAAAAAGTAAGGTACCAATCTGGAACCCAAGAAACCTACATGAGATATGAAGACAGAGATCGAAGACAGTGCAAAGATTGAGTGAGTTCAGAATTAAGTCCATACAGTACTTAAACAATACACCACAACACAATACTCACATGATGTTATTAATTCTCTCACTGCACCTTTATTATGTGCCAAGTGCTATATAAAAATCGACAGCCATGTCCCACGGTGACCGCTCATTTTGTCGCAGATCATTTCGTCGCATTCATTTCATCAGGTTAAGCATCATGAGGGTCGGTTAGCGTCAGGGTTAGTGTCGTTTTTAAAATGCGACGAAATGAATGCGACGAAATGATCTGCGATGAAATGAACGAGAACCATGTCCCAGATGTGTAACAGGGTACAGCTACACATGTATGCGACCACAATAATACATTTTCTGCACATCCAAAGAAATTGTTCTTCTGACTTCAGATTCTTACCAAAGCAGGCCAATTTTGTAATAAAAGAAACCAAGATAATTTGTGAGATATTTATCAAGACCAATTCTTCAACACAGAACAAGACTTTCTCCTAAAGATAGTTTTAAAAAGTCAATAAATGACCTCCATGTCAAGACTGAGATCAAGTCAAGAGGCTCTCAAGAACAAGAGTGCAACTGAGACACACAAAATTTCTTCATACATTTGATTACAGAAGTCATTGAAAACTAATGGCTTCCTCAACATGTTTTTAATAATAGAAGTCATCAGCAGCATTTTCAAAATAATTAACAGTAGATGTATTTTAATAATAGATAGATGAAGCATCATCACCAGGTTAAATAAATATATGTGAGTAGCAGCAGCAGCAGCAGCTCTCTTGATATTCATTCATGTCAGGAAAACAAGTGTAAGGAAACACCCAAGCACCCATGACTTTAAATGCTGCTTTGAATACCGCAGCTGTTTAAACTAAAAAACTTTTAAATTGTGAAAGTTTGAACTCCGCTTATGTTCGTGCTCTGACAGTGCTAGTCCCATAACTGGACAAAGAAGGAGAGCAACGCTAATGATTTTTTTAATTACAGTGTCTTCACTCTTCAAACTGAAACTACTACTGCATCTGTTTAGATCAACCACTTTACAGAATTAATCAATAGCCAGATAAGTTCCTCTGGAAAGTGTTGAAGGATTCTGTATCATGTGCAATGCATTACTGTACAGTAATGTATTACTGTACAGTAATACATTACAAGTTTACAAGTAACATACAGAATCCTTTAGCCAAAAAATAAAAGGCACAAATGCATAGAACTACCTAAAGTGCTTTTGAAGAACAGATAGGATTTATAAAATATTGATTACTTACCAAACAATTGTAATTAGTTACAATGATACCACATCTATTGCACAGTCTTTTCACTTTTGCCAACACTTTCCACAGTATCTGATCCCATCAAATGAGTTCTCAAATGATACATGGTCCTGTACTATCATTCTTTGAGCGCCTCTGAGTAGATACTAGAGCTGTACCCAATTAATTGGGCCGATTATAGAGATATCGGCAATATCGGATATTGGCAAGATAATCGGTGCCGATATTAAAAATTGTTTTTTCTATAATATTATTTTCAGTCTATAAAAGCAAAATGATGACAGCAACATCACTGGGTCTGTGAAGGACGGCATTTCGTTCCGTTCCCATATCGTGTTGTTGAGCCAATGGCTTCTTCAGACCATTGGTGAGACCACCCACAGTGCTAGTATAGACCGTGAGAATGTGTCAACGTAGGTGTTGTGCAGAGTGAGTCATAGTGCCTGCTTAAAGGCCAATGAATGGCTGGCCAATTGGCCCAGTTCAATCCAAGGAACCGTTGGCCAATTCAACAGAGAAACCGATGAATGTACCTCGTGGAGACACGCCTAATGAATACATGCTAGCTGCCAATCGCCTTAGAGGCCGAGACTAGATGGGTGGCTGTGAATTGGCCAGCCGTTCCTTGGCCTTTAATTACCCTGGGCACAGTTCGACGGCGGGCGGTGTGTCTAATCTGTATTGCCTGCCTAGGATTAGTCACCAACTACATGCATACGTCTCCTACGGAGCAAGTGTTTTGCTTGTATCACAACAATAGGCAGTAGGAACCTGACATCTTGGGAAACACAATAAAATAATCAGCTAAATAATCGGGTATCGGCAAATGAATAATCGGCAATAATCGGTATCGTCATAATCGGCAAAAAGTGATATTGGTACAGCTCTATCAGATACCTTGAAGAGGTGCTATATCAAGTATTTTTGATTGATTAATTGATTGATTTCTCAGATCAACATTTTACTGATTAGAAATATTGATTTTCCGGTAGCGTTCAGCACACTCTCATCACTATACACTTAAGCTGTAACTTATTTTATCTACACTCACTATGACTCAAAGTGTGTGTTGTTAATCTGATTGCCTTCATATAGCACTTCTCATCCATTGTTAGAGGCATAACACAATTTCACTAGCATTCTATAAGAAGGAAAAGATATGTCTGTTTGCTGTGCTTTAAAGCAAAAGATCAATTAGACTAAACACCAAATCAGTATGGACATAATTTTAACAGGTACTCACTAGGACAATAACTATTGGCATATGCCAAAAACTCAACAGTCTGCAATAGCTGTCAGTCCTTGGCACTTTCAGTTAAATCATGGATTGATGGCTGCTAGTGCATCACAACATAATTCACACTAGAAGGAAATGTGCTGTAAGGATGGTCCAGTGCACTAAACAGATGTTAAAAGTTAAGCACAAGCAAGAAGGAAGCGTAAGGAGTTGAGGCAAGGGGTTCATAAAAACTTGGAATAGGGAAAGCAGATACAGTGTATCTTATAAGTGTTACCAGTTCACCCATGATTCCTTATAAATGTGGCATCGTGTTTCTCAAATTCATTAACTTAACATGCTGCATTGCTTAATTTAAATATACAAAGAACTTCAGTGTAGCACAGCGATTCCCAAAATGTGGCCTGCGGGCAAAAAGTGACCCGCCAAGCCCCAATAAGTTGCCCTAGACTTATCAAAGATATAAAAAATATATGTGCAAAAAGTGAATATTTTACAGAATAATTATTTTCTTTTGTAAATTATTAGATTTTTTATGTTTATTACTAATCTATGATGACCAAACAGGAATTTATCCAATATCCATGTTTAATTTGAATCCATTCTCAAATAAAAATCTGTTAAAATTTAAAATGATTATTTTTAACCTTTTGGCCCATCATGTACTCCAACTCAATAAAAGTGGTCCTAAGTCGAGAAAGGTTGAGAACCACTGGTGTACCACAAAACATCTAATAATGATAGGAAATCGGTTTAATAAGATTACATGACCATGCTATGCAATGCTATTTCCTTTTCATCACAGATTTGATTGATGTAAGATATTTTTCCCTTACTGATGTTACACAGATTTAGATACTTTTAATAAGCCTTATTTCATGATGGCAGAATCAGGTTTTGGCAGTCATACATTGCTGAGGAAAAACTAGCTAGTGTAGATCAGTTACACAATGCTGAAACGAAAATTCAAAACGTCTACACATCTTCCTATTGCAGAGACAAGATATGACAGTCCAAACTTAGTGGTCATTTTCGTGGGATCAGTTTGTGCATATTAACTTCAAAAATTAATATCTTGCTCACATTTTTAGATATTCTGTTGAAATGATCACTCTCATTTCTAATTTGCATGTAGTTGTGTACAAAATATCCAAAGAATCCCAAGGATCCCATCCTGATTGATTTCACATGGAATGACCAATAGGCTTGTGGAATGTGAAGGTTAAATCTTTCATGAAATGCAAATTTTCCGAAAAATAGAATAAAGAATCAGAAAAAACCATACATTGTAAAAGCATCATGTCCATTAGATGAACATAACATAAATTGAGGTGCAATACCTGGAATGTAAACTCCATGACACTATCAAGTATTAGATGGGGTATTGTCTCTTATATAATAATTAATTTTTACAGCATTCTGATATGAATGTTATTTTCAAAGTAAAATTAACATTTATTTTTAAAATTAAATTTGTTAATTTTATTTAACGAGGTGTGCTATTTGCTCTTTAGAGTTTTCAAACTTATATCACAAAATATATGTAAAATATTTTAATTCTGCTGAATGGAAACAATTGCTGGCAGAAAAGCATGCTGAGTATAATGGCTAACCTTGCGAATATTTTAGATTATCTCAGCACTATACTATTATTTCCTACACAAGTAGCCTGGTTTACGCCTACTATCAATGACTGTGTTAACAGTTCCACACAGTATCCAAGACCTCAGGTAGTTCCTAAGGTGAATGTTCCATGCATTCATGCATTTGTGTGGCACAGTGGCCGATCGGTTAGAGCGGCGGTCAGCCTCTAACATTCAGTGTGCGCTGAGTGAGTGGGTTCAATCCTCGTCCGGGGATTCACAATTTGTTCAGAAGTGCACACACGACTTGACGGCGCAATTGCAGTTGTAATGCAGAGCAATTGTGCGTGAAGGACTTGCTCGAGGTCCCTATACACAGTGATTCCTCGGACGGACAAGGATTGAATCCGCACTCTCCGGTCTTTGCGCACAATTGCTCTGCAGTACAACTGCAATTGCACCGTCGAGGCAAGTGTGTGCACTTCTGAGCAAAAGATGTTGGAAGAAGGGTGATATCAAATTTCGGTAATAGATAATAGAATAGATTCAATATATGATGGATTGAAGCATAGGTTGCAATACAAGGTTTCATGGTAAAAGGTTGGGCCTCAGTGAATTATATCAATTGCATACACACAGGGCATTCTATACATGTAGCCTGGCATACAATTGATTAGCAGCAGTGAAGATCATTAAACCAAAACCAAGAAGCAGTCATAAAAATTCATTTCCTCAGCCTTAAGTAGCTTTCAAAAACAAAGGACCAGTCCTCTTTGTCACTGCCCATATATGGGTTAGGGAACAAGAAAATTAACCACCCACCGGGAAATTAGGTATAAACATAACCTAACTCAACAGTGGCATATGCAAGAGGACACTAGAAACATCCTTCTGTCTTAACATGGATCTGAACCCCACCTTTCAACATGTTAAGCACAGATTGTCAAGTCATCCAAGTACAGCGAAGTCACAAAAGTAAACATCGTATCACAAGTTAGACTGGACATAGAATGACACAAATAAAAAATATTAAAACATCATACTTGAGTTATTAACTTTAAGTAGCATCTCACAAAAAGTGTCCCACAATTATTTCTGGTTTTGCTTGTACCCAGAATGTTGCCGCTTTGAATTTGATAAAAGTCCAACTGCTCATATTTCATAAAAAAATGTTATGACAATGTCCGTTTAATTTCACTTCATACATAGAACTTTCCTTTACTTTTACTTTTTGATTGTGATATAATATACTATAATATTGTCAAGAACTGTGCCAAAACAGAAGGATATTTTGTAGTTCCTGTTCGGAGCAATCAACAACACGATAATCATATGCTGAACATAACACAACAAGAAAAATGTTCAGCAGCTGAAGCGTTATATGACTATAAAATAAAGCCATTTATATCTTCAATATTCACAATAATATACAGAGCAGATAAATGGGTTTTAAAAATCACCCACTTTATTTTATGCTCATTCAAGATATTAACAGCCCTGTTGAATGAGGATCTTATGATACTTAGATTTTGTATGAGAAAGAGAAGCCGCTGAATACAGACAGAATGTTTCTACGCACTTCTACTAAAACCAGAAATTGAATGCAGCTTCAAATTCCACAGAATAAGAGTTTGTCTAAATAAATCAGTTTAGGCAACTGCTACCACCGAAAACAAAAGAAATAAATGCTAACAAGAAAACCAAAAATAAGGTACTATGTACTATAAACACAAAGCACAATTTCATTTTCCTTAATAAGGTCAAGAAAACGCAAATATCGATTGGCCAATAAGATGACAGGTGATGAGCAATAGTATTTAAATCCTCAATGAGCAATGAGCAGCTGCATCACAAGACTTGTCACTACTGGGCAATTGAAGCCAGTGTCAAATACTAATGATTTGGTACAGAAATATGGGCAGCTATGTAGGCAACAGTTTAAAGGAGTTATTAAGTTTTTGTGATGCAGCACAAATGTGGCTGTAACCAATTCTTACAGCTGGCATAATACATCTATTGTCATAACCACACATATGCCATTGTAATCAAACAACAGGTAAACGTTTCACAATGTGGCCATGTGACATTTGAATTCTGCAAGAACTACTCCAGGTAACAGATTCCTTAAAATATTGAAATTAAAAAAAGATACTATACAGATGCATTCAATTTCTGTGTATAGATATTAGAATACAACAAATGGCCACATGATGAATACTTTTAAACCATAAGCACTGTTAAAGGATGCTCTACAACTCTACAGTAACAAGACAAGCCACCGAGTAGGACGATAAATACATCAGCAGCCAAAAACTAACTACACATATACAGGAGAGCCTAAAACACCATAGTTACCTATTTGGTGTAGTTGCACCACTAGATTTGGCTGTTAGTGAAGAACTAATACAACAATGACATAAAAGTTTACTTGCAAATCAGCCACTTAAGCACAATTTATTCATTTCCTATCCACCGTCATAGCACTGCAAAGAGATTCAAACTGTGTACAAATAGAGCATTTTTATCGCAGATCAGACGAGTTCAGTGTACAGCACACTACCGTGTGGCATGGCGGCAGATTGGTTAGAGTGGTCGGCCCATAACACTCAGTGTGCGCTAAGTGAGCGGGTTCGACCCCCGTCCGAGGTGTCAGTCACTGTGTAGGAACCTTGAGCAAGTCCTTCGCGCACAACTGCAATTGCGCCGCCAAGGCGTGTGCACTTCTGAGCAAAAATGTCGGAAGAAGGGCAATATCAAATTTCAGAACAAATAAAATAAATTTAGAAAAATAAAAACAATAAACCCACTGAAGCTTCCCCACATTTACACAATTGGTAAGTTTAAGTTTATACCAACATTTTGTCATTGTATTGTGCACTTGCACATATCAGACTGTCCCATCCTAACAAAACTCCCTATGTTCATTCTTACCTTAGACCCCTTTTGGTCATGAACACTTTCAGAGACATGACAAATGCATGGTTGCATAGAGCATTGTACAAGAGGGAGTCCATCACAAAGGCAGACTGCTCAGAAATGTTATATTTGTCAATCTATGCTCTTTAGACCATAACATTGGATCATTGATGTAATCAACACCATGTGTGGGATTACTAATGGAGAGGAGGAAGAAGAGATCTCACAGATGTTGAAATCAATTTTTATAACTGATATAAAACATTTATTGTTATGACTGCACATATGCCGTTTGAAACGCATGATGCCCATTGCAGTTGCTGATGGCAATTTCACCCTCGGGAAATCGCGGTTTGATTATACGTTAACAGCTCTAGAAAGCGATCAAAGCAGTAAAAGCATAAATGTCTGCTGTCATGTTCAATCAATTGCATCTTAATAGCATATAATTTGCATCACATGACATTTCATGTTTTGTTATTTCTCAGTGTCTCATTTTAATCTCCTTAGATCAAACCAAATGGCTTCATAGAAATACAGAGAAAATAAACCCCTAAGCGACGAGCATGTACTAAATGTATGAAAAACCAATGCAGCTAGCCATTAAAGGGTTAAGATTCCAGAAAACATAGATGCCCTAAAGGACTATAGCTCTGGAACAGACAGAGATAAAGACTTTCAATATATGCATGCATGTAGATATCTATAATGCATGACTGTATGTATGTACGTACGTACGTACATATGCATGTATTGTATGTATGTAAATGTCTTACATAAATAGAAGTGGAGCACCTCTGTGAACCTCTCATAAGCACTGCTTATACATGACTCCCTAAGGTCAAGTAGAGGTGAGTCACCAATAGTGGAAAATGTTCAAAGGTCACAGACGAAACTCATGAGAAATGATAATCTAATTGATCTGAGCAAACAAACAAATGAAGACAAATGAAGACAAATGAAGACAAATGAAGACAAATGATCCCCATTGGTCACTGGTCTGTTATGTAGTATAATTCAGTGGAGCATTGCAATATTATGTAGAATAACACAGCTCAGTTCAACACAAACATACTCATAACGCTACATGCTCTTACACAAGGGCAGCATCACCTGCATTCTTATATGAATTTTATTATTTATTATATAAAAAGAATAAATTTAATGACTTCATCAACTATATTAAGAGACACACATAAATAATACACCTGCAGTTATGCAAGAACACGTACATATATATATATGTTGTATATTTATGTATAGGAACTGTTCGTGGATGTCATTCAACCGACTCGGCCTAATTCTCTAAAACAACTCATTCTAAATTCCTCTTGCCCTACTGCAGAGTGTAAAACCCGGATGTAACCAGGAACGGAGGACCTGCTCTGATTATGAGAAGATATGATTTCATTTTACCTGTACCAGGTATGTACCAAATTGGTTCAATTAAAAGTTCCTTTTACTCTGGTGCATGCATTCCTGTGTGCCAAGGAGGATTAAGGTAAAGCCCCACATGACGACTTGAATTTTTATTAGATTAATCAATTTAAATTCATCTTTTAATGTTGCAGCACTAATTTGTAGTCATATATCTAAATAAAATAAAGGTTTGGCTGAGATGCAGAGGTTTCCCATGTAATGGTACATCCACTTTAAGATCCTTATGCACATACGTAACTACCTGATCAACTGTGCTCCATCCTACCTGATAGGGCAATGTATTCCAGTGTCAATACTACCCTCCCTTCGTTATGCAGCATATGGTCATCATACTGCACCCTCGTTACTTACTGCCACAATGTTACAATAGTTTTGTAGTGGTTGGACACATGTTCTGGAACAGGATTCTCTGTGATCTAAAGCATGAGCTCCTTCTCCTTCCTACGCCTTCAGCCTGCAAACTGTTGCAGACCAATCAATTATGGTCTTATATAAAAATTCTAATTTGAAAAATCTAAATAGTAATGACATACTAATTATCCTTCTTCACCATGTAGAAACTGTTTATGAGCATCTGCTGTAATTAACTAATTCAACTATTTCAATTAAAACAGTAATAATTGCAATTTTTAAAAGATATTTATAAAAGACAGATATTCACAAGAAAGACTTTAGAAATTTGAAACTTACTTTGAAACACTTCTTTGAAGTTTCGAAGACAGCCTTCGACCACATATCATACTGTAGTACTGTAAACAAATTGCTGCTTATATATTCACGACCATATTTATTCGCCTAAAGTTTTTTGACAGGAAAAAATCTTCGTGCACCTCAGATTCAGATTCTGCATTCTTAACAGATCGTTCAAACACATCTTAAAACTGGATGAGAAACTTTCTAATATTCGAATCACACAACAAAGCCCATAAAATACACAAAACAATAAGCATAAACTTAATTCCCTTTACGTTGAGTTGCAAAAAGAAAATACAGATCTCATACGAGAGGCACATAGTCAGTTGCATTAGGTAGATGTAAATTATTCATTACAATAATTAAAAACCTTACAAAACTTTAAACTTTGTAGCTTTTCTTAACACACATTCTAAAAAAATATATCTCCAAATATATAAAATGAACATGCATTACATGGATCTTATAAAATGAAGTATTTACAATATTGTGTTATAAAATTTATCACAAATTTACATGAATTACCAAAGTAATTTAGACTCACATCGTCACTCTGGTGAAAGAGTGGAAGGAAAGTATGCTCGAGGAGATCATAGGCATGTTCATACGCTCTACAAGACAATTTTAATATAATAACGGTTTATTTGGGAAGATTAAATTTAAAGAACTGCCATAAAAGTGTTTCTTCTGCATGTAAATGAGCAAACTGTCTATGTGTGATGGATAGCTCAAACATTTTATATTACATTCACAGAACATTGAAATTCATTCATTAATTTCAAAGATTTATATAGCACCCGTTTAAAAAACTTAACTCAGCAGCACATGGTAGTGCCACTCAGTTGCTAGCCAGTTGAGTTGCTAGAACAAAGGACTACAAAAGGCTGAGCAGCTGTGCTCGGTCAAAATCTTCTGCTCAGAACAAAAGTATCAAATGCCAACTGTTAATTCAAATTTCTTCAACTCAATCCTGATGCTCTTGATGCTGTCAACGGGTAGCCGAGTACTTGCCCAAGGCTGACTACCCGGGTAATGAAATCGGTTTTCTGGTACCCGAAATTCCGTAAAAATTCCGTAAAAATGCGCGTTTTTACCTGAACATGTGCAAGAAATATTCCGTTGGTCATATTGGCCGATTGCCTGGGCAATGAAATCGATTCTCGGGTGCCCGACATTCTGTAAAAATGCGCAATTCCCTACATTTCTTAAAAAAATTTCCATTGACGGGTACCTGGGTAGTGATTTCAACATTTTTTGAAAGCCTTATTAACGACACAGTCGGCACTGTTTTCCCATAGTCTAACCTTAATCCCATTATGCCTTGTGGTCTCTAAAACGTTATATAATTACTAAAGATCAGATGTACACATAACATTAATCTAACATCATTAACACCACACACACAATCAAAATCACAATTGACGAATTCAAATATGATGAGAATTGTGACACAATGGCTACATCAGTGTGAAGGAAATAGTGTAAGCAAAGCGACACCTGAACAGTGGAGTCGTCGTCTGCAGTCTGATTACACCGTCAGCATCACCATCACAGACTGAAACATCATCACATATGATGACATGATAATTAATATCACTAAAGCAGTGTAACAAGACCAACTACGACGTACAACTCCTACATCACTACCTACAATATATATACAAGATACTGAACCGAGTCCTAAGAACAAAACTGGTTCTAGGTCATAAACATCTTTGTGACTTAATGCTCAAACATCTGTTGTCTCTGCCTGCCCTATCTACGACCCACGGATCGACGCGATCAGTTAGTTCTCCGAGCAAGGCCTATCACTCAACAACATGCCTTCGCCATTGTTGGACCTTCTACGTGCATTGACCCACTCCCACAATCCATAGCAAGATTTTAGTCAGGGTCTCACCTTCATCCCTTCATTTACTGTAGATTTTTTTTATTTTATAGGTGCTGTAGTGCTAAGAATGCCTGTCACAGCCAGCATTGTAGAAGTTTTTATAAATTCTCAGAAACGATACGATACAACTAAACTCAACCAATGTCACTTAACTGTCACAAAATTGGCCAAAAATAATAAATACATGTTCGGCTTGTAATCATAGATTTATATAGCACCTCTTCAAAACAGACTTATCAGTTAACAGGCACACTCTCAAAGCTAACAACACACTGCAAACAGCTTAAACATTTGTTAACCAAACCAAGCTTTATCAGAAAAAATGCACTAAAAATAAAAAATGTTAAGATTTCGGCAGAATGTTTGGGTCGCAAAGAGCAAACGCCAAAGGCCTGAAATGACAACATGGTAGTAATAAATATAACAATTTAATAAAACTAGGATCAGTGTGGTTGCATATGTAGACTGACTTGTTCTCAGTTGTGACACAATGTCACTGCTGAACTGGATGCAGTTGATTGAACTAGGATCAATGTAGTTGTTGTATAAGTCACGAAGTGTGTGGTGAAGATCCAACAACTGTCGTGTCGACAATTCTGGTGTCAAAATCTCACTGTTGAATTCCTCTGCAACAACACATTGCTATAACACTTAGATTCAAGATAAGAGCACATTTTTCCAGCCAACCTTATGACAACCTACTTCCACCAGAATTCCCATCGAAAAGCCATACTATGCATTTTTATTTTCCACGCTAATCAACATTTTGCCAACTTAGACCAAATTTTTATCAGTATTCTAATCAATTGCAAGGATTTCTAATACCAATCTAAGCTTGCCACCTCTCATGGAAGAAAGCTAAATACTGAAAAGTTAGCTAAAAAAACAATGCACAAACAAGTAAATATAAAAGAAGAAAGAAAACACTACCAATGGAAAGATAAAACTGAAGAACGTTGACAGACGCCTCAGATTTCATGAACTGCATGAAAGGAAAAAGCAGTTCAGTGTCAGCCAGGATTTCAGACAGCTTCAGCTGCAAGTTCTAAACAACAACAACACACAATAAAAATCAATAAACAATAGTCAACACCAAAGCACTTTCATTTACCAAAAACATGTGCAAACAATGACAAACAGCAATAATGGCCTGCTTCAATCTGCCTAGTTCACTCAGCAGTCATGACTCTCCAAATGAAACGAAATCAAAGCCAACAGTCGCTCACCATTTCACTTTTTGGTCGTTGTAAGTTACTGAACTCAAGAATCGGAACCAAAGGTGAAGGAGGATCAGTACATTCGTGCAACTGAAATTAAACATCTGCATCTCATATCACAACAATAAAACAACAGTGTCCCAAAGCAACTGCTTCTTTCCAAGCTAGGCCAGAATTGTGCTGCTGCAGGACTGTTGTTGACAAAAGACCAGCCATAACATTACCCATCAAAATACTGAAAGTGATAAAGGAGTCCATTAGATTGGTGAATAATTCCCTCACTTTAATTCAAGTGCGTTGCCATGCAATGAGGGGTGAACTTATAGTTCAACAGGCTTGCAGTGCTACTAGGCAAAGCTGAGCTTTCTCAATTGTAGTCCCTCCATCTGGAATGATCTCCCACTGGAGCTGTGCTTATTACTTCTCATCAACCATTGTGTCTTAAAAGTCACTCTTTAGTCATGGCTGGGCTGGGAATGCTCCTGAATAGGTTTCTTGAAGGGGTGCTATGTAAATTATTATCATAATGAATGAATGAATTCAACACTTGCCAGAAATTGAACACTACATCATCATTTGACCGTTTCCTTATCAGACATTGCATAAGAAAACTGTTCATGTTAGTAACACAGCTGCAAATATACAGTTCATTTAGGATCTTCAACTTTAAAATAAATCTGAAAAGTTTTTTCTAGCACAAATTCTTCAAATCACAACAAGAGTTACTTAAGGCTAAAGGTTACTTAAATTTGCCAATTTATTTTTAATAGCTTTAATCTAATCACATGTGCAAGGCAGCCAATCACAAAATAAACCTGAAAGTTAACTAAAAATCAAAGCTAACGAAGTCCAAAACCTTACAGGAGACTTGTCAAGTAGAAGCAAAAGAATGTTGTTGACAATGTCCTGTAGAAGACACAAAACATAATCATAGAAATCTACAAAGCAATGCCACATAAAATGTAAGGACCCCCAATCATTCAACACCTATAACTCAGCATCTGTTATTTAATCTAAACACATAAGCAGTCAGTAAATCATCAGAGGCCAAGACTGCAATAAGGAAAGACAGCTGAATTTTGCATAATTCAGAGGAGAAATGCAGAGTATTAACTGTTTCATATGTGTAATCATAGTTCAATAAGTCTAAACATACTGACATATATAATACTACTGAAATTAGATATTGCTCTTCATCCAACATTTCTTTTCTCAGAAGAGCACATGCCTTGATGATGCAACTGCAGTTGTAATGCAGAACAATTGTGCACGAAGGACATGCTCAAGGTCCCTACACAGTGACTACTTGGACAAAGGTCGAACCCGCACACTCGGTGCACACTGAGCGTCACTGGCAGACCGCTCTAACCAATCGACCACCGTCCTATCGTCATGCACAGCCTGGATCCATAAAGACAATTCAAGTAAAAGATTCTGCTGAAGACCAAGCAACTGATCCAAGTTCTTTATAAATAAACTCAAAGTTAGAATAGAAATGCTCTAGTTATATCAAACTGTATCATCCATCAATAAGGACAAACATAACGATACCAGTGAGAAGAGTTTAGAATATCATTTCAATGTTTGTATATATAAAAACTGAAGGACTCTGCGTGACAATAGAGCCTCGATCATGTTTTAACGCAAAAGATTCAGTATTGTAAGGAAGCTTAAATTAATACACAGTCAATTCAAGCTTTCTCACTTAATCAGATGATAAAAACATCAAAAGTTTTAAGAAAGAGTGAAAGCACACCATTGTAAAGAAATTTAAGCCACAAAACAATAATACATACTGGATCTGCTAGAACATCCATAGCTGGCAATATGATTGCCCCAGACAACACCTCACGCAGTAGCACACACAGACTTCTGAAAAGAGACAGAGTACAAAACACTAGACCCAATCACACATCATCAACACCAAATGTCCCTGTCATAACCATGAATAGACATCAGTATACAACCACTTCAGATAACACTTCTGTAACGTAAGATTTGATATCAGACGAGATGATCATTTCGACTCATATAGATTCTTCACTTTCTTACTTACAACATTCAACTATTTCTTTTACCGCAGAAAGTACTTATGGCTCAAGGAAGAACTGTCAACTAATCTCTAGTTCTCATTGCTGCTGACCTTCATAGAAACACTTTATTCCAATGCTTCGTTAGTTCACTCAGAGACATAAAACGTGAGCAACCTACTTCACTTGTCTCATTGGTCATGCTCATCTATAGAAATAGATCCAACAGGAATGGACCTCTTCTGAGAAATGCAGTAACAGAGGAGATTGACTCTACATTATTAGAAAATGACACTGAAGAAATTAAAAGAAAACAAGTAAGAATGAATTGAAAAAGAGTGAAACAACTCACTTGCATTTGATTGAGTGAGGTGGAAGGACATAAGGAAATACTTTGTCAGCAATCTGCTTGAGGTAGTCGAGCTCAGACCGACGGTTGCGCACAGCACAGTGCAAATTACTTCCATACAAGTCAAGCACTGACTGTTCAGTGTCTGTCACAGTGACACCTGTCAAATCAGACTTCACATTTTAAAACAACAAATTCAACCTCATTCAGCACAAAGTTCTACATGTTGGCAACAGAGGCACTGACAACTATTAAAGCACATTAAGAAGTAATGCCAGTCAGTAAGGTCTGAAGGTGGGGCACCTTGGCTGCAAATGCACGTATGTGCACAGGTGACAGAAAATAAAGGAGGCATGGAGGGGAACAGAAAAGGCAAAGAGAGGGAGAAGAAAGCAGAAGGAAGAGATGAAGGGCAACCAGTCCAACGCACATCACCTTGTGACAAGCTTTCTTCTACTTAACATCATAATTATCATAATTAATGCTGTCATCATTCATTGTTATCAATTTTTATCATCTATATTACATTAATTTCTTTTCACAATATTGCTGGTTTAACATTACAACAACTCAAACATAATGTTACAGCACCATAATTCTGACCTTTCCTAGCCACTTGCAGACAGAAGTGTAGATGTCTAAGTGAGGTGTTTAGTACTCGGCCCGTTATCAGCGTTGGAATGTCAACCTACAGAAATAAAACCTCACATAGGTTAATTTAATTAATAAAAATTACTTTTACACAACATCCATCAACTTGCTTAAGTATAAATGCATTGAATATCCATTACCCAGTCACCTCTTCAACTATTTATATCAGTCTATTTTGTTTACAGCTGTCACACTGAAGATCTTTCTTTGGTTCAAATTATCTCTCTCAATTAAAAAGATTAATCACTTTATATAGTATACTGTTTCTATATTTGTTATTATCATTATAACAGTAATTTTATATAGTTTGTATACTGCGTATGCTACTGTGGGACACGGTGGTCGATTCGTTGCAACACAGAGACAGTACAGCTTTGAGCATACCCTCAGATGGTTAATGAGTAGCAACATTGCTCCTTTACTATGATGATCAACAATCATGAATTTAAAAGCAGTTGTGAATATGAATTCCACCTTTTCTAGTCGTCGCAAAAGCACGGACACAATGAACCGGAGACTGGTTCGAATCTCATCGACAAAAGCGTCATCTTCGCTCAAATCCCTAACACACAATTAACAACTGAGATTTATAACAATGCAAACGAACCCACGCTAAACTACTCTTAATTAAATAAAACACATGAGAACAGAAACACATGAGTAGCAAACTCCAGTAAGAAAACTTTAGTTTTGTAAGTGACTTAACCCTGCTACAGATAAAATAACTTAGTAAAGCAAATAGAGTAGATTAATAGGTACAAAAAGTAAAGAGGTAAGTGGCATTAATACACAGCCAAGAGGTATTTTCAAATAGCATATATATATCTATATGTGTGGCACAGTGGCCGATCGGTTACAGCGGTCAGTCAGTAGCGTTCAGTGTGCGCTGAGCGAGCAAGTTCGACCCTCGTCCGGGAAGTCACTGTGTATGGACCTTGAGCAAGTCCTTTGCGCAAAATTGCTCTGCAGCACAACTGCAATTGCACCGTCAAGGCGTGTGTGTGCACTACTGAGCAAAAAATGTTGAAAGAAGGGTGGTATCAAATTTCAAGAATAAAAAAATTAATATGATCACAGAAAATAAGTTAAAGTAATTGGCCCCATGTAACTCAGAGTCAGTCATCTTCTACCAATGAGGAAGCCACCGCAAACACAACCATCTGTCATTACTTGAAACTATCGAAGCAACTTGTATGTGATGCTGTCTCTGAATATGATGCTATGACATTTAACATCACAAAACACAGACAGCATTCCTGATTAGTTTGCTCATGAAGTGTCGCCATATAAATTTACAATTACAATTTTCATAAGAAGCATTAGATCTGTAAATCATTGACTTTGGGAAAGTCGTCCCAAACTCATTCCAGTCACCTCAAAAACATTTGCTCACCTGTACCACGTGTAAATAAACTCTTTCAGGACAAGATTGAAGAACTACAAGACAAAAAACACAAATATGTATATATATATATACATACCACTGATCCTCCAATAATGCTATCACTAGACGAACTGAAATATGGACAAGCCGTACAAAATCCATTACAATGTTATAAACTGTTACCAGAAACGTACATGTGTCTAGATGTAAAAGTCATTAATTGATACTCAAAGGAAAATTGGAGAACTGTTGAATGTGACCAGAGTCACCTTAAACATGTGCTTAGAGGTAGAAAATAATGAATAAAAATCAAGCTATTACAGTTCAAAGTTTATCTGAAAATAACAAAAATCTTAAGTAATTGCAACTGCATGGTAAACAGGTAACACAGTAACGCACACACCTATTGTGAAATGAAAAACACATATCGGCATTAATGCCATAAAAATTTGCAGCTTTAAACTACAGTTAACAGCAACACAATAAATATTACACATCTAAAATAGCAATTATTAAATAATAATAGCTTTTACAGATTAATACAGAGGCACATGACCCACATAGATTCTAAAAGTAGTGCTGGCATTTGTTTGAGTTGCTTTTAACAGTAATCATCAAACATTTGTTCTTTACATAAATTACTATTCAAATGCTGATGACATTAGGTCATCATAACTGGCTTTCCACTTATTCTAATAATCATCAACGCTGTGAACTCTCAACACAAAAGCATATGCCTAAATAATGAGACTGTACACATGGAAGCCTTGGAAGGCAATCAAGAGCATTCAGATCCAGAGAAGCATAACTGACCTCTTCAAGGGCATTGTTAACTTTCTCAGGTACTGTGATGTTTATCCATGGCTTCAAGGCAACAACGTTTAACTCTGGTCTGTTTAGCAAAAACACAAAGTCTTTTAAACTATTGTTTGTTTGTCAACAGAGCTCTTGTTCAGAGCACACTGCAATAGATCAATCACTCACTAAAAATAACAGTTGATGTCACATAATCTCAAAGAAAATATTAGTAGGTATTCAAAAGTGAGACCATTATTGTTTTAGTTCTTATAATGTTCAGAATTCATTGTTGCATGTTCAACAGTGAGTGAGTACAATTTGCCATAAAACTACTATATTTTGAAAATATCATTCAACTAGAAATTAGCCAACTGAAGCATTTGAAACATAATCTTACATGATTTATTACTGACATTAATCTAAGAAAAGACAAATGATAGGCCTATATGAAATAACATCTCTCTGCAGAATAATAGCTAAACTTCCAATGAATAAGTAATCAACATGCTTTATTAAAGTCAATAATCCAGCATAGATTTGAAGTAATACAAGTGGTATTACAATGCTAGCATGCTATGTTGGCCTGTAACCTCTACATTTAACCCTTTAACAATGAGCAGCAATTGTTTCTCATGCACTCTAGTACACGCTCATTGTTAAGGGTCATGGATTTAAATGCTAGAGTTTCATATGAAATTTATCTTTCTTTGTCTAGCCAAGACAGAAACTTGTATGATCTGTAGTTGAATTGTTATTATGATAACAGAAGTCTGAACTTCAGTCCTAGAGCTTCAGGACGATGTATCGAAACACATATTTGCATTTGCCTTACCTAATACGTTCAGACATTAATGCCTCAAAAGAGCTTGAAAAACTACCTTAAACACTCAATCATCTATTTGATAATGCATCAAAACATGGCTCAATAGTATGATGCTGAGCAATTCACTCACTATCCACCTGATGTCAATAGCAGAACTCAGTTAGAATAATAATAACAAATTGGAAACCTGTGCTAACACACACAAAAGTAAATGGTCACACTAGATTCCAACTGAAGACACTGCCATATATGAAGCAGCTTTAACAGTTAGTTATCACACCATTCGTAGCCAAGAAGTCACTAGCGTAATACTCACATCAATTAAGTTGTAACAATTAAGTTAATAACTATTAAGTGATTGATCGTACCGGTGTCGCTCACACTTCTCCTTGCCACAAACAGTGCAGACCTTCTTGATGAGACTCAACTCTTCACTCCGACTGGCAGCCTAAAAAACAGCCTAGAGCTATAATTGTAATTGAACATTTATATAGCACTGTCTCACATGAAAGAAACCACACTTTATCTCAACAACAAACAACACTGACGTTGTAAAGACAACTTAAAGATAGGTTTCCCAGGGCTCGGGTGCTTTTGTGCAGATCGCAATCATAAAAAGCACCACATGAAAGCATTACATTACTTTAGAAAGCTCATGCTGGAAATGTTATAATTACCTGATGATGATGATAAATGTCACGAGAGCAAAAATGCATGGCAAAAGCAGTGCACATTTGTTGCATGACTTTATCAGTCAAGTTCTCCAGAACATTTTATTTCTTAAGCATAATAAATTATCAATGCAAACACATAACATGTATAAGCTGAAAATTCATGTTCAGTAGGATTTTTTATATTATAAGGCATGTGCCTTATAATATAAAAAATATAAAAATCGTTTGAGAATTAATCAACTTTTAAATATTTACCACTCTTACTCTGCTGGAATAGCTTATGCTAATTAAATAAATCATATTGCTCAGTAAAAAGTGCAATAAAATAAATCTTAAATAAAATATATTGAAAAAGTGGAAATCCAAAAAACAAACATCATACTCACCCTTTGAACTCTGACATGTGAAAGCAGGAGGTTCGGCAACAAGATGTGAGGACTAAAACAGAGCAAGATTTGAGAGGTTGAATACTGACATCTAATACCAAACTGCCATTAACTGTAAAACAATCTCCAGAATTTGTAAGTCAAAGCATTGCTACAGAGATCCTGAATTTCATTTCATGAGACACAGAGATGTTTGCAGAAATATGCTGCAAATTGCCATCATTTCAAGACTAAATATCCTCAGGGCTAGTACACATCTGCACATCATAAGTTGTGCTTAAAGAAATCCACACTTTCTGTTATTCACAAATGACATCATCATAAGCTCAATGTACAAAGGCATGAGAAAGCCCTGGACATGTCTCCTGCTTATGATACTCTGGACCAGAGTTTGGTGCATGGCAATTATTCAAACACAATGTATACAACACCCATAGATACAGTTAGAGCTGTCAACCAATATCTGGAGACCCATTAACAGCTGGGTGCCTTTGAAAATGCCTATATGTGTGGCACAGTGGCCGATCGGTTACAGCGGTCAGCCCGTAACGTTCAGTGTGCGCAGAACAAGTGGGTTCGACCCTCATCCGGGGAGTCATTGTGTAGGGACCTTGAGTGAGTCCTTCACCCACAATTGCTCTGCAGTACAACTGCAATTGCACCGTCAAGGCGTGTGTGTGCACTTTTGAGCAAAAGATGTTTGAAGAAAGGCAGTATCAAATTTCGATAATAAATAAACAACAGTACTACAATCAGCAACACACAGCATGTGTATATATATATATATATTTTTATATAAATTTGATATATATATACACAGCACGTGTATATATATATATATATATATATATACACAGCACGTGTGTATATACATATACATACACCATGAGAAAGCACATCTGTAATCTGCAGCCCTAATCATTAGCCAATGCTCTAACACTAACAGACAACGCTTGAGAACTTGTGCACAAATACATTCAACCATTGCACTGCAAAAATGTCACCCACCACCTGATGATTTGGCACCAGATTGAGTATCCCTAATGAGTTGTGCTTCTGTGGCCTAATATTCAGCTGTGCAACAAACTGAGAAATCACTTATGCGGCCTAAGGTTTTTCACATTCCATCGAATGACGAGTCACAACACTAACACTTTCACTCTCATGAGGCTGAACCTGACTCTAACTGACCCTCATGACTTGAGTAATGATGGGTACTAGCAAATTCACTTTCGTTTTCAAAACAAGTTTCTAGTAAGGTAAATTCTGTAAATAAAATAATCCAATTTTCTATTTAAAAACAGAAAATTGGAAAGCCAATTTTTATTAAAACTCGGACCCATTACTTTTTCAAATCCGAGCTTATGCCGAGTACTACCAAACTCGTGCGACCCGAGTCTCAAGACATATTTCGGTGCATCTCTATAAGAAATGTCTGTCTGAACAATATAATTAAAATAATAAACAAATCCCACTTACCTGAGTATGAAATAACCGAGAATTAAGCCTCCACCAAATGACACCATTAACAAACTCAAGCAGCTGAAATTAAGAAAACATTGAAAATATTACAAAAGAATACAACATTAAGAACGCATTTTTCTAATAATAATTTTGCAATGTCTAGTATGAAAATAATGTATCTAAAAAAATGTGAATGTTAATGCCTCCATGGTAAATCAGTATTGTTGCTCAAACCACTATACCAGACAACGAAATTGAACTGGCATCAGAAATGAGAGTCAACTATCACAACTTGGCTTCACCTTCTGCTGACTTAGAACAGCAAAGATTTATGCCGACAACCATCGCTGCGAGAATTAATAAAGCCATCCCCATAAAAACTCAGAATCTTTTGTAGGTTCGGAGCAAGGTTTTTACTGACACTGCTTGTGGATGGAGATTTACCGACTGAAGGGCAGAGACCTGGGCCTGGATTGTGAAAGCATCATTGCCTAACCCCCACTATATGAAAACTGGTCGTCATTATGTCCCACCACCCCTTAAACAGTTCATGTTGCACGTTTTATCTATGCGATGCTCAAAGAGCGTCAGCAACTAGCACAGGCAACTCCATCAGCCCAGATGATCTGCCCTTGTGGATGATATCCATCATAGCTCATCCTTTGGCTCAACCTCTCACAGAGCAGCTTAGAAGTCACTTACCAATTCCTATGTCAATGGGCAGTGGTATCTCAGCTTGATCACCTCTTACCAAAGATTGCACACTCTCTCAAAGAATCTGACTTTAGACCCATGTTCGTCACTTCTTGGAAAAAAATGGTTATATGCAGGAATTTCTATCCATTTACCCATTCAGCTGCAACTGCATTTGTATGGACCAATTTGCTGTATGCCCTACATAATCCATGAACTAGGGCATAGCCCATGAACTAGGGCATAACCCATGAACTAGGGCGTAACTGGGAATCGCCTCGGCCGAATATTGGACCATTTGGAAGTATTCGTCTCGGCAAATATTACACCCACAAATAGCTAAAAATAACTTTTTGGATAAAAATAATACTTTTGATAAAATATTTTTTTTTCATCAAATACATTTAGGACTAACGGACTTACTTATAAGTTATTGATTAATTAAACAAGAACTTAACATTTCACTGAATTTTCTTTAGAATAATAGTGCTAATTTATATATTTTAATTTCTTTTGGTTGCATTCTCCAGGTGGCAACCAAATCAGTAATTTTCCCGTTTGAATTGGCTCGACCACTTTCCGGTCAACATTAGAGAGTAAAGACGTCATTGATAACTTTATATTTCAAATTTTATAACAAGGTTCTACATTTTTTCACAAATAAAGTTATTAAATAATAAAAATATTGTTATAGCCTAGAGTGCGACGATACGCTAAATGAAAGATATTGCTATAGACTCTGCATAGTTCTCCTTAGCTGTGCACGTGGCAGGTTAACTACGCTTTGCCTACGGATGGTCAGATTTGCTGCTACTATTCGGTTCATGCCCGGATCCGGCAAATAGTTCATCCAAATCCTCGGATTCGGTACTCGGTGGAAATTGTCTACTCGGTTATACCCTACCATGAACGCAAATGTGAACCTGTGTAAGGCTCCTCTCTCTTGCTTTTAGCAAGGTTTTTGATATAGTTAGGCACAACACCTAACCGATCAACGAACAGAAAAACCCAATTCAAGATTTTTTATAAAATGGGGTCCTTGCTCTCTTGCATGAGAATCAGCACAATGCCAAATAAGTCAATCATGGTAAACCTGATTCCTATCATTTTGTCTCACTGAGCCAAAAGCAGTGAGCCAAAAGCAGTCTTGATTGAGTAGAACATTTTCACCATTCTCATAAATCACGCAAATGGAAAGAAGGAGCTTCTGTGGTCTAGAGTTCGGCATACAATGCACCGAAAGTTCTTTGTATGAGTCTAAAAGTGACCCTATCATACTAGACCCTAAACGACCC
This sequence comes from Bimastos eiseni, assembly GCA_959347315.1. NCBI lineage: Eukaryota > Metazoa > Annelida > Clitellata > Crassiclitellata > Lumbricidae > Bimastos > Bimastos eiseni. Next base: position 17,658,944 of record OY365811.1, read on the forward strand.
TCACGACACACTATATTTTTGGGGGGTTCTGCTGTATTAGTAGAATTTTCGTTTATTTTGGGCCGAAGGTTCGGCTGCAGAAGATCCAAATGGAAATTGGTCACTGGGTTTAAAGTACAAGAGCCATACATTCTAAATTATACCATGATTACAAAGAAATCAACAGCTGCAATAATTCAACCACGATACTAAATCTTAAGAAACTGATCACTACCCTAGATTTATTTGATCAATGAAACTTCCTGTAGCAAAGCAAACGAACATGGAAAGTAAATGAAAAACAGATCCAAAAAACTTCTCTCTACCAACCTCGGTAACGCAAACAGTAACAACAGGAATGCCACGGCTGTCGCTGAAACTTTTGGATCTTTAACTTGGTTAAACACGAAAAGCAGTGGGCGTTGATATAATTTGCAAGTGTCAGCCATGATGGTGACATCTCCGTTCAACCATAACAACGCACCCAGTCTTCTGTGCCACGTAAAATATATAACCAATAAATCCACAATTTCACGGTCGTTTATCGCCTACTTTTTCAAAACTTCACGCATTAGTGCACAGCGTATCGCTGAAGTGGGTAAAAGATTATATTTCACAAGTCAGATGATCGGTTTTAAAACCGAAATCCCATTATTTATTTCTCTGCACCGAATTTCCTTTTCCGGGTTATCGTAATATTATGTCGAAGGACTAACCTGCTATTATATAGCGCTAAGATTGATTACGCAGCTCATAATAGCGCAATACCATATGGACTAATGCACGTAAAAAGGCAGCAATCAGCACAAAAGGAACAAAACACGAGGTAAATTTTAAAAATATAAGCGTCATCATAAAATGTATTTATTATTGTTTCCCGTTTGCGCTCTCACACCGTATACTATCCATAGGTCTAAGGAACAGATGGTTAGGCAGGGCTGGCAGGCCTATATGCATCTGACTAAATTAATAAGTAGGCCTTGATAAGAGACGAACTTGCTATATTTTTTACATTTACTTCGTGCTTTGTTGCTTCATGTGCTGACCGCCCTTCTTAAATTTCCAACATTTTTTGTTCAGAAGTGCACACACACGCCTCGACACGTGCGCGAAGGATTTGCTCAAGGTCCCTACACAGTGACTGACGCCTCGCCTCTGACGCCTATTAATTACGAGGCTCGAACCCGCGCGCTTAACGTTAACTGAACTTAACTGAACGTTACGGGCTGACCGCTCTAACCGATCGGCCACTGTACCACACCACAGTGCCACACCACAGTGGGGCGTACATTAGGCCTACTCTATCAAAATTTAAAAAATGCAGGATGCTTTTGAAGTATACACTAAAAAAGTACTATATAATAATATTTTTTAATAATAATAGCAAAGATTGATAGAGTCTACGACTCTACCACCTTTGATAAAAGGCCTATATGGGCCTAGTAAAGCTTCATGCCAATTAATTTATTCCACCATTATGAGGCTTTTTGTAACAGTCAATAGGGCATGGGCTGGATGACAAATTAGTGTCGGTTTTAACTTGTGCAAGACTCGTGTCAACGTAGGGCCGTAGGCTATGGAAAGTTCTTTGGTCATATAGTAATTTTTTTGATATCCACTTTGCTGGTGATAACAAGGCTAATTTTATTCCATTAAGGATCTATCAATGGAATTTTGACATTTTATAGCTGTAGGGCCCCGTGTTTATGCGATTATGCGATTTTTCACATAAAATGGCGGTTATCGCATAATTGAAAAGTTTTCGCGTAGGTCCCTAATATTCGGAATCTCGGTCAGTGTCAGCTATAATTGGCTTGCCTATATTTTAGGCCATTATATTAGCCTATTTAGACTAGAGTTTTATCAACCATAGTCAATGTTACCTCTAATTTTTTGTAGATAGTGTGCGCAAGAAATTTTTTTGCAACATTTTATAAACGGTTGACACTTCTGTGCGCAGTTCGAGAAAAATTAGGACCATAAAAATTATCTCAAAGTCTATTGTGATTAGTTCTGATAACCTAAGAAAGTCCCTTGTCTAAAGATAAATAAGGAGAAGTATATTCTAAGGAACCAAAGTTTCTGTAGTAAAGTAGGTCGCAGATAGCTAGCAGACTCAATTTACGTAGTTTGATCAAAGATGGTAGAGTCGTAGACTAAGATGTGACACTTCTTATCTCCACTGTGTATCTGAATGTTCACGCCACCTACCTTGGAATCGATTGTTGTTGCTAAGAAACCACTAAGGGGCCGTTCACATACTATATAACGCATAAAATCTCAATTTTCGGCCCACCCCCTACCCCTAATAACGTTATATAACAGCAGCTGTGACCCCCACCCCTATATTATATAACAGATATGCTACCCACCCCCTACCCCACCCCAGCCTATAAGCACATTAAAAGACATACAATCGACATTATTGTATTGCACAATTTGACACTTTTATAACAATACGATGTTAGGTAGAACTTTAATAGTAGTGATTCAACTGATAGTTGCCTTTATCCAATTCAAGAACTGCAGTAATAATCATCATATGCCCAATTAGCTATGTAACAAAAGCTACCTTAAAATTGCGTACTCTCTTGCGCCAATGATGATTAGACCGCATGTAAGGAGCTCCTCTGCATCTTAATAATCGCACTTTTAATGGCACTAAATTCACTAGTATTAATTACGGTAACTAATTGGGTAGTCGACGATTTTCACCATGTATATACATGTAAGTCTACTATAATACAGCATGATAATACATTATAGTGACGTACATACTATTTAAAAACATCATTTTAGTTTCCCTCATGTTTTGCACTAGAAATGAGCATTACAGTATCACACAGAATGGATTGGTTTAATATTGAATTATCAGGTATTTATCGATAAGTTCGCGGTACAACTCTACCTATTCAATAGCGTATGATGTATACAGAGTGCGTAGGCTACTACAACTTGCAATTGGGTATTTAAGCAAACATAAACTATCTACACATACTATAGGAAATGAAATCAAACATCATGATAATACCTACCAAAATAATTATTTCAAGTGAATTAATTTTAATTTAAACCAAAATCAAAAAAAGCACACAGAATTGAATTTTAGAGCGTTTAGAGCTATGCACATGAAATTGTTAAAATTGTAAACCGCAAAATGTTAAAAGTGGATTTATAAAATAATAACTAAGAACGTCAAATCAATTCACCAGGTGGCAGCTAATGGTGTTAGTTTTGGTTCACAACGTATTGTGAACTTCGATTAAACAATGAAGGTTCGTAGTACATGGAATCTCCAATTGGCAGACAAACAGACAAAATAGCATAAGCTGGAAAACAGTTTGTTATATAACAAAACCTTCAACCTAGCCCCCCCCCCCCCATCCTACACAATATAGCCCTAACAAAACCGGAACCCACCCACCTACCCTTGAGCGTTATATAATATGTGAACGACCCCTAAGATACCACTTCTTCAGTCGCTACGTGTCGCGGCTGGCGTGGCGTCAACCGCGCCACGTAGCGAACGGAGAAGTGGTTTTTGTGCTTTGACCACCACATAAACCAAATACACAGCGAGATAGGAAGTGTCATATCTTAGTCTACGACTCTACCATCTTTGGTTTCATAACAACAAATCTTGAGTCGCTATTTTTGAGAAAAAATTTTGTGTGGGCACACTAAACTGTTGTGTGCGTTAGCTCTAAGGCCCGCTACATGTTTTTCGACGCTATGACCGCGGTCCATTATGAATATTCATAAATTAAGAAGATCTCACGTGATCTATAATTGCCTTCATTCATATTTGCGAATCTTGGTCCTTGGGTAAATAGTAATAACATACGAATGTTATTTACCAATTCCTACAAAGCTTTTCAGCTTTATGCATTAGTTTCTGCTTTTAAATAATTTTATTGTACAGCGTTGTCTGTTTTTACTGAATGAACGAATGACAAACGAATAATGACGCCGTTCAACGGCGCAGCTTTTATTTTCACTCTGGGTTTCTGTGCTGAGAACGCATAGTTACTCTGTGAGAGGCGCTATATAAATATAACGATATGCAAAAACATTACAACCCAAGGAACCTAAGGATGCACGTCATTAAAACTGCAGATTTCTCACTATAGGTAGCTTTTATATTATGAAAGTTTTAAATATAGCAAAGATTTTTGGGTAGGCGCAATTATTTCAAAACTATTTTCCCGAAAGTAAGTAACGTTTACCTAATTAATTAACGTCATGCACGTTATGCATCTCTTCCATGTAACGATGGATTTTTCACGTTTTGGCTAAATGGAAGCTGGATGTGATGAAAAGAATTATGTTGCATGGAAGTTGGATTGATTAAAAGAACATGCATGTTTTAGTTGAAGCTGGATGTGATGAAAAAAATCATATCTTAGGAGAAGCTGGCTGGATCTGGTGAAAATAAATATGTTTAATTAGAATCTGGATGCCATGAAACGAATTGTGCACTGCGCTGCGATGTTGAAAAAGTATCGGCGATACCTTGCAAGTATTGCGATAGGCCTATAGCTACTTTATCGCGACATTAACATCAACAGCCCTGTAAAAACAACTTGGCGAGGTGTCTTTATTTTCAGAACAATACGACGGGCAAGCATTAAACTAAAATTTATCAGTTTGTCATTCTTAACTCGAAACAGTTTTATTTTAAGGCTGCTCACTACTATTTACAATAATTAATTGGGGCTAATGCGTTAAGTCTATCACCATCAGAGCGTATATGCTAAATAAAACGTCATCAAATATCATGGATAAACATTGACCATAGTACCAGACAACGTAATTGTTGATGACTGATCGCACAAACCACGGGGCCTATTATAGCCTTGTTATCAGCAGCTAAATGTCAAAATTAAATAGGGGCCTATACGTAGATTCCTAATGGGGAAAAAATGTCTGGATTTAGGTGAAAGAACAGCACTTGAGCTAACCTAGAGTGCTTTGAAGGCATGATGTATTGTGGCGAAATTGGACTTGGCTGGGACGTCCCCCATCCCTATTTTATTTGACTGAGATCACCTCTGGTTGCTGCTCCTCTTTTCGTTGTGCGATCGGTGGCTGTCCGCAGGCGCAATCGCAGCACCCTCCTGGTCCTGACGGACGATTGACAGAGGGTATAATGAGGTCAGCTGTAGCTTGTAGGCAGTTGACGCAGTTCAGTTCAGTTTTGGTCGTCGAAGAGTTGAGTTGGCTTCAGACAGTGATACGTTTCAGTTGTAGTTTGCAGGCAGTTGAGACAGTTAAAGTGCAGGTGATTTCAGACAGTCAACGATAGTTCAGGGTGCAGTTTTATTTATTTAGCTATACACAACTCACCGAGCCATTTAACAGCCACCAGGAAAACGAGTTATTACGCAGTCATTTATGATGTGAGACCGCCTCCTGGGGGCCTTCTCAGGCTTAGGGATGGGAATTACCTTCGCCTGGAGCCATTCGCCTTGGTACATTCCTTTCCACAATGACCCTCGAGTAGAATGATGTCAACCAAGTAAGTGCCCTGGGTCCGAGGTGTTTCAGGAATTCAGATAGGATGTTATCGTATCCAGCAGCTGTACCTGATTCCACGGATTGGAGAACGGACTGGAGCTCCGGAACATCAAATTACCCAAAGTCATTACTGGCGGCATTAGGCGCCGACTACACAGAGGCAACAGGGCCATTCGCCCCAGTACTGGTCAAGGTTCTGGGGCGAGGGCAATAGTTTCGACCCAGTACTTTTTGGGACATTCGAATTTTCAAATTATAAAATTATAGAATGCCTTGGAGAGACGTGGAAGAATTCCCCGCCACATTTTGTACTTACTTGGGCCATATTCTTGAAACCAAACACCTAGGAATTGATGCAAATGGATGAAGGGAGCGAGGGAAAACCGAGACAGGAACAGTCCTGTTGAAATGATGCGAAACGTTTGATGTGACACGCGCAATATGAGAGGCGCGGCAGACGAGAATGGTCGGGGAGCAGGACACCTTGGCTTATTTAGTCTATTAAGACAGCTGTGATAATACATTTCCACAATATGCAATGATATTTGAACCTGTGTAAATGTACAAGGCAGAGAACAGGAGAATAATTATACAGTGTCCATGTCCAGAGTGGGAGGGGAAAGACTGAAATTCTATGCGACCCTGATAATGAGCCAGTTCATCGCGAGACATATATGCCATCCCTGTATCACGAATTCCACTGTACAGAGGATTAAAAATACTGTTAAATGAATGGCATGAAAAATAATGTGCTGTATTGTCTGGCACGCTGGATCACCTTTAAAATCATTAAACAGTACGTGTTATCTCTCGCTCTGGAAGGTGTCATGGTAAATAGGCCTATAAAACTAAACAAGACAACAGATATCATGCAGTATAGTACAGATATTGGTTCATAATAATTACAGTGCTTCAAACCAAACGATCGAGAGAGAAGGACAGCCAGATACACAGACAGACAGAGATTGATGGAAGGAGATTGAGTGAAGGGAGAGAAAGGTGGATGGAGAAAGGGAGAGAGGGAGAGAGGGAGAGACAGAGACAGAAATAGTTATGATTTCACTGAGCGTGAAAATCTGTGCACAATTAGGCCCAGAGTCTGAAGTTTATCAGTGGCCCTAACTTTAGTTCTTTTGGTAATTGGAGTGGTAGTTGTGAATTTACATAGCATAACGCAGCAGGGTTTAATGTGGTTCAAGAGACATTTAGTCTGTGTTACAATCATTACAACTTAGCCTGGAACACTTAACAGTCCACTTTCGTTAGCTTAAGCTAAGGAAAGTGGACTGTTAAAAGCTGGGAGAGTGGCCAATAAGAGTAGGCTTAGGCCTACTGTCGTCCAAAACTCCAAATCATTCCATAAGTCTGCAACTCTTGCACTGAAGAATGTATGCCCTGGGCCTTATAAAATTAGTCATTTCGGCTTCATAGTTATAATTTATGCCTTCGTCCTCGAGTTGCCTAGGGTTCAGATCATGCCTTTAAACTTCTCCAGGGAATAAGATTAGATTTGAGTGAAGCTAACTTGGCAACAATGGCTTTGATTGTTTGGCCTACTGACAACTTGTATTAATCCCAGAAGCACAATGCATTATGCAAATTATAACATCACAAAGCGTAGTTCCATGCAATGTGGACTCTAGGAAGAATTAATCCCAGAAGCACAATGCATTATGCAAATTATAACATCACAAAGCGTAGTTCCATGCAATGTGGACTCTAGGAAGAATTAATCCCAGAAGCACAATGCATTATGCAAATTATAACATCACAAAGCAATGTGGACTCTAGGAAGTAAGAGAGAGAACCAATAAGGGGCACAATCCTCGCTTAATATTAGGGTCGCTTGTTATCTAAATTCCATGGTCACTGTAGCCTGTCCGCTGAAAATAAAGGAAGATAACTATCTTACTTACTAACTAATAACATTCATGTTTTCAAAACAGATTACATGTTAGTAACTCATTGAGGCACTACTATAATTAGGCCTAATGAAGCATGACTGGTCTTTCAACAGTCCTTCTAATAGCCAATACTCCACAGCGTCTTAAATAGGAAGAATGTGAGTGTATTTCGAATACTAATAGGCACTGCATTGAATGCATTCCATTTTTTCAAGTATGTTACATACCAGTTTAGAAGTCTTGGTGTTTGTTATTCTGAAACAAAAGTTGAAGTAAGATTGTAACTAAAGTCTGCCGTACTGGCAATTTAGCAAGCTCTGTGTGTATCTGTAAACGCTATATGACATCAGATTTGTGAGTGAAATTTAGTAATAGTTAGTGGCTACAGATAATTTAAAAAGTGTTTTATATAGTAGGCTAATACTCTTGGCTGTCGTGTGAATATCTGGAACAAATGAAATAGGACAACCACTTAGGGAATGGACAGATGGCATTGAAGAATGACATTGAAGAATTGGGTGGAACAAATTACAATTGGCCTGTTGCCAGTTGAAATAGCTTGAGGAAAGGGGGCACTAGGGAAGGGGGATGACAGGGCAGGATAGACGATCAAATCATAGGATCATTGGAATTAAATTCCTGCCACTGTACCTTTTACTGAAAGTCGGCGTTTCGGACATCCGCTGGCGGGGTGTAGGACAAAACCCTCTGACAAAATCCCCCTCTGACATGGTGTTTTCATCCATCAGTTAGAGGGGGATTGACGCCCCTGGTTTAACTTATATAAGAAATCGTGTCATAGATAACACACATACGCTCTGCATAGACTCGCCTGACGCATCTGAAAAAGCCGTGTCACATATAGCCTATGAATTACGCACAGTGGTGCCTTCAGTGTACATAGACCTATCATACATTAACAACAAAAAGACCAAGGAACTAATTATCCGTTTGCTATTTAACTATTGGACGACGATGACTGAGTGACCGCATCAGACTTTGAACTGACACATATGACACATGCTTTACTTCAGACTTTAAAGTATACACACGTTTCTAAATAATAAAAGTAAAAAGTAACATAAATTTATTCTTAGGGGGGTTTGTCCTACTTGGGGGTGTTACCAGAGGGGTTTTGTCCGCGACCCCCGCTGGCGACCGAACTGTCGCCACTCATCTCTGACCCGCTTTTCCTGCTCTTTCGTGAGAGCAGCCTTGCCACCTGTATTTGATGACTGGCGACTGCATTAGGAAAGACCTGAGGATGAGTAGAGGTGGTTGGACGCTGCGATGCACGCAGCCTAGGAATCAGATTCCGGCTCGAACGGGTGAAATTTAGTGATGCTGTGCACTGCTCCCATCTGTCTGTTGAGGTCCAAAGCATCAATAAGGTGGTCCGCGACATCCGATTCTTCTCGTTTTCCTTTAGTAGGGTTTGACACTTGCTGTCCAGACATGGGCTGTAAACTGGTCTGTACCCTCGGGGATGGACGACCTAGCGGCACATGAAGAAGATGGCTCTGTGGTCGTTCGCTTCCTGGATAGGAATAGAGCATTTTGAGATGGCAACCACACTTTTGTTTTCCAGAAATTCCAGCGCCGCAATAGGGCCCAATGAATGATCGACAGCCTTAGACCGTTGCGAACAAGAACAGGTCTGTGTTGGCTCCTTGGAAAATCTTCGAGCACCGTTTGTGTGGTTGATTGGTGATGGGCGCCTGCAGATGTAACCCAGCAGAGAGCTGAGCAGTAGTCCTTTCTCCATCTTGCCGAATGAAAAGTGCCTCGTTGCTTGGCGTCGTTGTTAGAAGTCAGGTCGTTGTATGAGGCCCACTCCGCGATGCGTTCGCCGTCCTCATCCATGCTGATGTAGCCCCATTCTGGGTGTTGACTGTTGAAGTCACCCACGTACAGAGCCGGGTGCTCTAAAGAAGGCGGTAGATGCTTCAACCATTCAGAACCAGGTGGTTTGTAAACTTTTGCGATGTGAAGTCGCCAACCCGGACGACGTCGCAGAATTGGGCTGATGAGACTGGCGATGCATCAGATAATTTATGGTAGAGCGGACATACGTTGCACGACCGTACTTCGCATCCGGTACAGCGAAGATAAGAGCGAAGCCACCGATGGTGTATCTGCCAGCTGTCAGGTCTGCCACATGAGTCTCTTGAAGGCAAATGACATCCACCTCATGATGGCAGGTCATGCTGCTAATGAGTGTGCGCTCGGCTGCTGACAGGCCCTCGACGTTCAGCTTTAGAATTCGAAATACCGGCCCAATGGCTTGGAAGTCATCGGGCACTGGGTGGACGAGGGCCGCATATGGCGCGTGACTAGGATTCATGTTGAGTGAATTTGGTCCAGAGTTGACCTTTGGATACTGACGATGGGCGCGACAAGAACGCTGATCCAATGCCCCCAGTGCAGTTTAAGACAGTCGATTTCATTTGATTAATTTGACTTGCTGCTGGTTTATGATTCTTCTTCTCGTCTTTGAATAATTTGAATATTAAGAAGAGTTATAACGAACTACGAGTTGACTCTGTGTAAAGAGATCGGCGTTCGTCACCATCAGTCGACTGTTTAGTCCTGCGCCAAAAAGCCGACCTCACCTAGCGGGCATCAACACCGATGCTGGAAGACCGGTCGTGCTCGGCGTCCTCAGCGTACCAGAGTATATAGGAGGAAGCCAGACTTTCCCAGAGCGTTGGTCGAATCCTGCAACTGCCGGATCAACGCTCGGGCCGACCCTTTAGGGGTACGCCAAAGTATTTACAACATAATTTCCTTGGCCTCTGATTTATGAAGGCGGAATGCCATTCCTCTCTCATTGCCTGAGCTTCCCACTTGCAGGCTTCGGTCAGTTCTGATAACCTAACATTCGCTCATTGTGAGATCACTTGGTAAATAAAAGAGACTAATTAAGTATTGCCAATTTTCAATTGAGTGACTTTTCGTCCATGTAAATGTCCGGGGGCAACGGGACAACTTTAGGCTCGTAAATTGGATTCTCGGGATACGGTTTCTGTCGTACTTAGCCTAAATGACAACTGGAAGTCATGGGGCCAGTGCAGTGGTCTAGATTTTTCCTTTAGGGGGAGGGGCGATATCGTGGACTAACTACAACGATCTCTTAGTTGTTTTCTCTGCAAAAATTTTCTGTGAATGAGCGATTTAGTGATTATTAAAAGCCAAGATAAATTGCAGCAATTTTACATCGATTTTTGCAACTAAAATCAGCTATAAACCGTATAATAAACGTAAATATATTTCATGTAATGCATAATCAAGTATAATGGATAGATTGGACTAATGTTCAAAAGAATAATAGTTCTTTCTTAGCATTAAATCTACATTTATTTGTTTTAGCGCGATATAAAGTACTTGTTTCAGCAATAAAGAGCAGACTTTGGTTGATATAGGCCTATATAAATTTTCTTATTGCTATTAGACCAGCAAAAGAAATAGGGTCCACAATCAAAGGTAAGCTTGCAATTGCGATTAAGTTCTAGCGACAGATGCCCTTTTATAATTTATATTTCATTATATTTATAAGTTCAGGTTGAATTAGCCGATAAAGTCATTGCAATTACTGACAATAACACTAGGACTAACGCTTAACTAACCTAAATCTATTTTGAAACAGCAAATTTCACTAAATCAATTACTTACATTACACCTTATCGAAATAAACATACAACCAAAGACACTATGTGTTGGCTTACTCTGAGGTAGATTTCGTAATTAATAGGGCTTTTTAATGCGCTAACAACAAAAACATAGTTCCCTGCTAAATTGCTTCATAACAAGATGCAAAGTCATCTTGAACTAGTAAGTAATTTTCAGACATAGGAGAAATATTTATTATAGACTCTTAGGGGACGATCGCCCCAATCGCCCTCCTCTAGATCCGCCACTGGGCCAGTGCCACGATTGTAGACTCGGATGATGGCTGGAAGAAAACTTATCGTAGGTCCTACACTAGATCGCCACAGTCTTTTAACAGCCTCCATCACCAATTAGGAACGTAACTCTATGCAAATCTTCCGTGCTAGGAACTTCTCCTTATAGTGGAGTTGGCTAAGATGTGCCAACAGACCTTTCCAATCAAATTTGTGCCATGGCAGGGATATGAACCCCGACTTAATGCTTGTAGACCAACAACTGCACCATTTCATTATAGGTAATGATAGATATTCTGCTTTCAGAAATTTTCTGTATTTTGGGTAGAAACAATGCGATGCATTATAGATGAATGAATACCGGTAACCAAGCATGCATTACTGTCCTTTGTACATGACAGGGATGTGGTCTCGAGACGCGGTCTTGGTCTCGAGACGGTCTCGAAACCGGAAAATTGCGGTCTTGGTCTTGAATGCATCGGTCTTGGTCTCGAGCTATCGGTCTTGGTCTCGGACCATCGGTCTTGCTCTTGGTCGGTCTTGGTCTTAAAGGAACGGTCTTGTGATTGGTCTCCGTCTTAGGTTAGTGTTCTTGGTCATTTGCCGTATTAGAGCAATTTCTTTTATATTTGTCGGTTATTTTCGATTATTATAGACACCTGATGTTTAGGCCCAACGCGCTTGTTAGCGATTTATGACGTACTGGCCATCTATATATACATGTTACTATGGGCAAAAAATGCATTTTCAACGAAGCCAACCATTTCAAAATTTGCTTTCACAAATGTCAAGGTTTTGGAACAATCTATAGTAATTAGGGCCTATATGGTCGCACTGGTCGGCCACGTACGCGTAATCACTGTTAACCTATACAATTCCGAGTACAAGTAGGCGTACACAATTCACACGGAACGTTAATCTACTTGTTCAGATGTTATATATATATATATATATAGAACCTATCGTATACTGTAAGTAATTTATAATGTGATATTCTCAGGCCGAAGCCAAGGGCTGAACTCTCAAAAGTTCAGACTGGCTGGTAAAACTGTTTTCTGGACCATTATTAAGATTAGTATTCTTAAGCAATAAAATTAATATTTTAAGCATGTTATTCCGTTTTAGCCTCTTAATAAAGTGAATTGTTTATGAAAAATGAGTATCAGTCTTGGTGTTGGTCTCGGACCCTTGGTCTTGGTCTCGGACCACCCGGTCTTGGTCTTGGTCTCGGACCACCCGGTCTTGGTCTTGGTCTTGGTCTTGGAGCTCTCGGTCTTGGTCTCGGTCTTGGTCTCGGGGTTTTGGTCTCGTGTCCAACACTGGTACACGACAGTCTTTTATACTCGCAATAGACTGAGTAAGAACAAATCGTAAAAACAAGCTGTGGAAGTGAAATAAGAATTAAAATAGAAGAAACCATAGTTGAGGAAGTACAATAATAATTGAAATAGCTGTAGCTTACGGTGACAAAATGCTCTCTTTCGATTAATCTTCTCACTTCAAAAGGGCTGCCTGAAAAATTCCGAGGGCGCCAAAGAGGCTGTAGGGCCTGCTCTACGGAAACAAGTTGACCTAACTGTCTGTCCCTCTTGCTGACTTGATACACCTCCAGGAGGATTACAACAGCGTCAAAACTTACTACACGCCTTGAAGTTTCTTGCCCCTCCCCACGGCTGGGATGTCATCGGAGATTTCAAAATGATAACATTCTTGATGGGCTTCAATCAGGTTGGACCAAGTTTCCCTGCTATCTTTGCCTTAGTCACCCGACAATGATAATTTCAAAGTTTAAGTTTATTTTTTATTGAATCACAGTTAGACCTAATAGAGTTGCTTCTTTGTTGTAGCACCGTCTTAATTTTATACAAAGCGATAAAACCACAATTGGCAGCGTGAACCACTCGATTATAAGAACCTGTAAGATGGCAACTTGCTGCAAGTTCGCGACCGATCATCAAGTATGGAGAGGTGCAAAATCCGTAAAATTTCCAAGTAACACCTAACTTCTACATGTGTAGTAGGTCTACATGCACATGTGTACTATGCACACGTAGGCCTAAAGGTTAATTCGCACGTTATGGTTAAGTGTGATACTAAGTTAGGGTTGGCGATCCTTACCTTATGAACTATAGAGCCAACTCGAGATAGGGGCCTATAACTACTATCATTTTTTTTAGATTTAGCAGCCCCAAAATACCAAAGAATTGTTAAAATATCCTTGGAAATGAAAAGAATGTAGTTTCTCCCTCTGGACTGATCTTTCTTTACCTTATTTTACTTCATCCTGTTTTATCTCCGAACTACCTATATAACCTCACTAAATTTATTTTGCTTTACCTCTGCTCTTTCTCGCTCTAGCGTCACCATGCCCGTAATTCGATCAATGGCCCAACGCTTACGGTTGGTACGCAACGGTCGGAAACAATAAATGGTTGAGGCAGACACACAGACAGAGACAGACAGAGAGAACGAGAAAGAGAGAAAAAGAGACAGACAGACAGAAACAGTACGTAAATATAGAGCGACAAACTCGAGGCTGGAATTGATAGAGGATGTAAGGCAGGGAGGGAGCAAAGGAAGGAACAGGGACAGGACGGATGCACGGATGGAGTAACTGGCAGACTAGAGGAGGGAAAGACTGAATGAAGACGGATGAAGGCTGGACAGCGAAAGGAAGAGAAGAGAGAGGGTAAAGACGGTGGAGGCCTGGAGCATCCAGGTCCTTTCTGCGGTTAACGGATTACGTCAGATGATTTGAAAAGGCGTACTCCCATCACTCACCATCCGACGCAGCGTACGTGGCCTGTGGCTGCCACGGGTGTCTAGCAGGCGGCGGCGGTGGCGGGAAATGGCCCAAGGAAATCAGAGAAAATATAGCCAGATCTTCAACAAATAATGAATGAAGACTGGAGAAGTACCAGAGAAATGGAGACAGTGGTCAAATTGCTCCACCCGAGTTGGCGGATCTCCAAATCTTTACAAATCTATCTTACAAATCTATAACCTATATTTTCGCTATATGTTATTCGCCGAAGACTCATGGTAGCCTGTCAAATGTATCTTGCACTAAGCATATTGTGGTCGATTGTTGTAGCACAGTTAGATGACGGATCTGTTGTTTTAGGTGGCATATTAATTGGCGGATCTCAAATCCGAGGTACCAGATGTCAGATCCGGCTGAATTTTAACCATTGATTATGGAGAGATGCACCCACAGCAGGCCTACCATTGTTTAAATACGGAATTAGAAGTGAACCAGGAAACTACAGACAAGTCAGTTTGACCAGTGTCTTATGCAAGGTCATGGAGAGAATTATTAAATACAACATAGGGAACCATTTGAACGAGCATGACATTTTATTGGGATCCCAGTCAACGCTTGAGCACCCCTGATCAAACATTGGGAGTGCTCGAGTTACTATATAGGGCAGCATTAGGGCTACAATGGATCGACGTCCCTGCTGGTTATAACCACAGTTGGAATACCAATATCAAGGGATTCCAGGTATGGAGCAGCGTTCCCTCTAAGCTGTGCGCATGTGCGCTCGCACATGGGTTGTGGTGCCAGCGCACACAAGAATTTAGTGTGCGCACACAAATTTTTTCCCCCGGAAAAAAATGTTAGTGTGAACTCTAAACCAATAGTTAGCTGGACAGAATAGAAAATTGCAAAATTGAAAGCCAATTACAATTACGTACAATTATCTGCTCTAAAACACGTTTTAGCCTGTTCCTTAATGCGTTTGCCCGGGATGCTATTGGAATCCCCTAAGCCAGGCTTAGGGGGATAAGGTTCATGAGCTCATCTTCTATTTGTAGCTCTTGCACAGTCAAGATGCCCGTATGTTGCATATTAGCTCAGCTAATGCAACCAAGCGCCATCGATAAACTTTTCGCTAAAAATAATGACGTTATCTGCGGCTCTGTTAGTTAAAGTAAGTTTGCGCTCGTTTCTTTTGTAATAATTGAAAAATGTAAAGTATTTAACAGTAGTAATAATCTCAAATGACCATCTAAAAATGTCTCTGTCGAAAGTTCTGAAACGGAAAAATGATCAACATCATACAACGACGAATGGCTTAATGAAATAGTAGAAACTGATACACCGAGTGCAAGAGAGAGAGAGAGATTTACCCGAAAATGAAGTTCAAGATTAGTCAACTTTTGGTTGTTAAGCCATTGCACAATGTAGGCTAATTTTAATTTTGGTGTTTAACAAATTAAGAGTCTCTCCTCAAAATACAAGGCTCTTCTGGGAAACGGTGACATCGGTGCTATGGCTCAACAGTACAACGACTAGGCATATGCTGCATGGTTGTTGTAGCTGAGAGGAATAAAAGTACATTGATCTCTAATTATCTAGATATGGTTGCATGATGCATCTGCACTTCAGAGTGAACAGTTTCAAGATCTTGAAAAGCTAATGGATATTGGAGGGACTTTTTAGCTTCAAGTGTTGACTGTGAACGGGGTTTCAGTTTAATGAATAGGCCTAATCTTAAAACCAAACTACGTAGCCTACCGGTAACCGTTTAGAAGAATTTCATCTAGAAATGCTCATGCGAAGTAAAAGTTATATTCTAGACGGCAGAGTAGAACTTATCACCATAGACTTAGACATGGTCTTGATTTAACTATCCATCGCATTCAGCGCGGACCTGCGCACAAAAGTGTGAACTATTTATAAAATGTTGGACAAAAAATTTCTTGCGCACACGACCTCCAGAAAATTAGAGGGAACACTGGTATGGAGTCCAGAGTTTAAACAGGACACGGAGAAACTAGAGAAGGGCATAGAAGAGCTACAAAATAATTTGAGACCGAACGGATCCGAGGTATGAAGAAAGGTTGAAAATGTGTCATCTACCAACTTTGGACCGAATTAAGGACGATCAGATGAGATCCATTTGAAGCTCATAAGGTCATTACACCGAAAGAAATCGATACGTGCGCGTGAGAGGTTCTTTGAGTTAGCACCAAACAAGGCAAATCCTGTTCCTTGTATACCTGTGCCCCCCCCCCACAGGTATACAAAGAACATCGGGACAAATATTCTCCAGTGCAAGAGCTAGGCCTACATGTATTGACTGGTGGAATTCTTTTGGGTGACATTCGCAGTAATCTCAGTGGACACGGCGTTTAAGAGAAAGCTGGAGGGAATGGACTATTTACTAACAGTTCCAGGTTCATTTGCAGTGATTATAACACTGGCTTTACGTCTTCTGAACCAATTAGAGCCCGTGTGTTGTGTTACGTTAAGGGCATTGCATGCAATGGCTACAGTGTCGATTTGCTACGGATGCGCAACCGCCATACTCCACAGCTGCAGCCTCCTACAGCAGCAGCAGCAGCATGAACCGACCGACAGATGAAGCCACATTTCGACGGACCGATTCTGAAAGTGAAAGGAAGCGATCAGAAGGATTGATGACGAGAAGGAATAAGAAGGAAGAGGACACTGCAGGGGAAGAGAAAAGAGCAGCGTGGGAATCAGTGGAATACACCAAACCACATTGGCCCGCGTAAGAATCAATAAAACGTGTGAGACGAAGTATACAAGAGGCAGCGGCGCAAAATAGTCCAGGATCGGAGCCACACGAAGTCTGAATGTGATCCCGTGC
This sequence comes from Bimastos eiseni, assembly GCA_959347315.1. Classification (NCBI taxonomy): domain Eukaryota; kingdom Metazoa; phylum Annelida; class Clitellata; order Crassiclitellata; family Lumbricidae; genus Bimastos; species Bimastos eiseni. The sequence continues at coordinate 17,675,867 of OY365811.1, forward strand.
AGTTGTCTCTTTCATGGAGAAGTTAAAGAAAAAGCATGGAATAGGCAAGGAGAAGAGGAAGGATGGGAGGAGAGGAGGAGCAGAGGAGCAGAGGAGGAGGAGAGGAGGGAGGGGAGGAGTGGAGGGTTGGAAGGAGAGGAGAGGAGGAGAGGAGAGGAGGGGTTGGAGGAGGAAGGAAAGTAGGACGGGAGGGAGGACAAAGAACAGAGGTATAAAATAAGCATGAGCTGAAAAAGGAGGAGGAAGAAGAAAACAAAAAATCAGGATTATCTCAAAAGCAATTGAGGGAGGGTGTCGAGGGAGGAGTGAGGTGGAGAAGCAGTGATTTATCTGACATTGTAATAACGCGTGGGTCACAGGGTCACGGTGCCAAACGACTGGGGCACGTGCCTCTGGAAGCGTTCTCACGGTCGCCTTCTCAGTCGAGCGAGCTTGGCATCATTGGTATCATCATCAGCAGCAGCAGCATCAGCATCTTACCTGTGATCTGTGTAGGCCTACCTGTGACAGGCTTCGATGTACCTCTATGCTCTGAAACACTTTGATATAGTAAACACGGTAATAAATACTTTTCGCACACCTTCTGCCACAACAAAAACTATGGCTTCCTTGCACAAGAACGATCGGTTGGTAAAGACCTTGAGAGAAAGACAACCAGTCAACCACGCCCACACACGCTAACACACAGGCATATACTCGTACACAAAGCAGAAAAGGCAGACATACAGAGAGTCTGAGAGAAAGAGAGACAGACAGACAGACAGAGAGAGATGCATGCAGAGTCCAACAGAGTTAGAGACAAACTTTAGGGCTTGGGTTGAGGGCTTTGAATGTACTGTTAGATGCGATGATAATATTCGCCAATGGAATGTTACAATCTATAACCTTACTATTATAAACTATTATTCTTCATCGGCCGCAAGACCCGCTGCAGTGTTCTGTAAGTGATCATCTAGCGCTCTCTCTGTCCCTCTCTGTCTCTGTCTCTGTCTCTATCTCTCTCTCTCTCGCACACACTCTCTCTTTCTCTCTCTCTCTCTTTTCTTCTGTCTCTCTGTCTGTCTCTGTCTGTCTCTGTCTGTCTCTGTCTGTCTCTGTCTGTCTCTGTCTGTCTCTGTCTGTCTCTGTCTGTCTCTGTCTGTCTCTGTCTGTCTCTGTCTGTCTGTCTGTCTCTGTCTGTCTGTCTGTCTCTCTCTCTCTCTCTCTGTGTATATCTAACTATTGCTCCCCCCGTGCGTGACGGTCAAAGACTCAAAACAGTTACTATACCTGGATGGGATTTGCTCAGAAGCATGTATACATGTGTACTCGGACTGCGTTGCCTGTCCAGAACTGCATCCTAAAAAACCGCGATCGTAAAGCTGCCAGCAACTCCATCATCTTGCCTTTTGGCACAGCTGTATAGAGATGGGGAGGCTCGTCCGGCTAAACAGGCGCTCTAGAGACGGCCGTGGGCGGGCGGTCGGTCGGTCGGGCCTAAGGAAACTGTGGTTCTCTGTACATGTCGGGTGAACACGGTTACTGATACTGCTGTTACCGTCTTTTACTGAGTTGATCTGAAGGATGGATAGACAGACAGTGGTCCAACGCTGTCAGGCAAAACCAAGTGCGCTTCTGTTGTGCAATAACTTATCTATGACAGACGCCACCGCACAGACCCCATGCACTCTAGCGCTTCCGCTGAGAAGCAGATTAACGCACCAAACGCAATAAGCAACTATTGGCGCTGGGAGATGGATTTGCGTTCATTGCTAAGGTTCTTAGAGTCGGTCGAGATGCCAGGATGAAGTTTATCTATAATTTACAGGTCGACTTCTGTTCGAAGCTGTATAATTGTTCAGTGTTACATGGCCACCGATGTTATATTCTTGGATACGCGGTGATGTTGACTGAATCAGCTTTTGTTCATAAGACAAGGCTTTGGACCAATGAAAAATTTGAAATGTGCATTGCAGATTGGGTGACCAAGATAGCGGAACCATGTATTCCTTAAGAGTTTTGACCCCTTCGTCTCAATTTATGCGACTCTGCTGGACATGTGTAGGTACTATTGCTAAGCAGCGTCGCCATGGAAGCAGCGTCTCCATGGAAGCAGCGTCTCCATGGAAGCAGCATCTCCATGGACGCTCTGTATAAACTTGCATATTGATATAACATTGCCTTAAAGGATATGATGTGAAACGAGCCTCAAAACGTAGATCTGTCAGCAAACTCTATGGTATTGAACTCTATGGTATTGAACTCTATGGTATTGAACTCTATGGTATTGAACTGTGATGCATTATATTCTATTGCAGATATGGTGTAAACTGTTACTGTTTAATTTGCGACTTTATCCGTACTTGTCGCTTAGTGTAGACTGCTGTTGAATGAGAAGCGCTATAGGCCTATCTAAGCGAGCAACAGAGCCCTCCCTCACCCCGTTCTCTGGGACGGGGGTGGCCTATGGTATATTTCAATGGTAAGGCAACGAAAAACGTAGGGTCAGCAGCAGCAGCAGTTGCGGTCGGATGCCCAGGCGGCATTGGCAGCAGCAGAGCTCTCCTCTGTTCCTCGGTCTTTGTAGCTTCCTTCTCCTCATCCTCTGCGAATGCATGCCAAAAGCGCTAGCTGCAACGCCCTCTACACGCATGTGCGTTTATTAGCGAGGCGCTAGCAGAACCCATAGGTGCTGGCTGCTGCTACTGCTGCTGAGGACGACGGTGATGATGCCTCTGATGCGGACGGTGATGAACATGCTGGTGCTGGTGCTGCTGCTGCCTCTGTTGCGCCTACCTACTACATCTTTCGGCGCCTAGCAACTGACAGAGATGTTGTTCTGTAGAAAGCGTATACTCTTCATCCGCGAATAAATGATTATTCTTCGAAAACGACTCCGTTACAGCGGCAGAAAGAAGGCATCGAGATTCTTCTTCTCCTCTCCTCTATGCATTGCTGATACAACGACGAAGCAGCGTAGTAAACAGAGGCGTTCGCGTTATCAATACACGCGTCTGCTGCGTTGCTCGACTAGTTTTTATACAACACTTTAGTAATACAACACTCTCTGTGGTTTCATGATCTACAAATTGCTTTGCCAAGCAATCTCTCAAATTAATATATACATGAAGCTCATGTTTGAAGGCGTCTAGAGCTCTGCTGCAAGACGTATGTATAATTATTATGCTCAGGAGAAGAAGTTGATGTGGGACACAATTTCACGGATTATGAGCTAGACTTCTGTCTTCACTTTCAAGGTCGCCTGAATGACTCTGATTGAACTTAGTCAGACGGACATAGGCTGAGAGTGATTAGTGAAACAGACACGTCATGGTTATAAGTGCTTCGAATCTGAACCAGAAATAAGAGACCATATATACATATCTATATAGGCCTTGTAATGCGTCAATCAACGGTTGTAAGTTTAATAGGATATAGGCCTAGAGCTGCTTTTGCCGAAACACGCTGACATATTTTGATTACCTACTTCTTATCCATAATTGGGGTTCTTTACATACCAATAGACTGCAATCAATTCGAATCGACTCGATTATTTTTCCGTGGTAAGGTAGTTCTCCTTCCGAGGCCAATGTATGTGCGCCATTCTTGAAGTTTTCGTACGTTGAAGTTTTGGGTTTTACTGGAATTCGGTCGTTAGTTGAATAGCGACAGAGAAATTGCTGCGTTTTCGTCTATAAATGGATCGATAGTTTCAAGACACTAATATTTATTCTAAAATAATAGTGGTGAATCCTTTGTTGCAGAAGTTCATGTTGACTCGGGCAGTTGATGATGAAACGTCAAATGCATTCAACGGATTATTTCGTATATTCAACGCAATTTGCCGTCCAAACGGAACTATGACAGAGATTCGACAGATTCTGAAAAAGTTTTCTTTACGGGCTGTAAGCGGGGTAGGAAACAACAGCTCATACGATTTTAGCGACAATTGATAAAGTTAACTGTCGAAATTTCAATGAAGGAAGACTCGACCAATCATATATTCTGTATAGGTCTACTTGGGAAAATCAATTTGAATCAACTGATAAATGATGTGCGCATAAGTCTATAGACCCCTACTCCGATTAAGTTTATTGCAATATGCAGCGTTAAAAATTTAGATTTGCAGACCGTGAATTTAGTTACTATGCTTGGAAACAGTAACTTGGAGGATATCTTATAAGGATTCGCCAACGCGTCTGACCTTGTACGGATCGCGTATACATAGGCCTAATAGCCGCAGTCGAGCGGAATTTTCAAAATACAGCGATTACGTTGACAGCGAGAACCTGTACAGATGCCGACCTACACAGGAAATTTGAGAGAAAAATTGCACTGTGCTTATTCGAATCTACATCGTAAGAATCGCGATGTAGCTGTAAGACAATTATTCGCTCTTCTTCATCGCTGCTCGCACGTCCTTGGACTGTATTCCTAGATTCAACGTTTTCTACGTTTTCGACGATTGACCGTGCACCGTGTTTTATCTAAAGGTTACCTGGCGCGCTTAGAAGTTTAGCTGAACCCAAAGAAATCTTAGAAGTGACGTTCTTAATCAATTGAAAGGAAGCAGTGCTGAGAAATACGTACATGGTGGTGGTGGCGACAGAGCTTAAACAGCAACTGGACAGAGTGGATATATTGGATACACTGGATAGACGGGATAGAGATCTTGATACACTGGATAGATCGGATAGACAGAACAGTGATCGAAACGATTGATCAGATCTGAAACCAAAGAAATTTGCTGAGACGATGAAAGACGTCTCCTTGTTTCTTAGACGATTCCTACTCTTCGTCTTTTATGCGAACATCTCCACCACGTCACCCTTCCACCTGGAAGGAGTAAAAGAACCGAGAACAACGTCACCTGTGGCCAAGGAAAGATGGCATGGACCATCTAGAACTCAACAGTTGTATTCTGAACCTATTCCCGACAGGAAACGTTCAGTTTTTTTGCAGGGCGGGGTTTTGCTTGCGATGACCTCCTCTTCTTCTTCGTCAAGAAGACTACTGACGTCGAGACGATTGGATGTAAGAGTAGATGAAGATTACCAGAGAGACCCTGGAAAGGTAGGTGAGGAGGACGAGGAGGAGGAGGAGGAGGAGGAGGAGGTGGAGGAGGATGAAGACGAAGAGAGACGCTCGCAGACCGACAGAAGGCATCATCAATGTCTGAGGCGACTGGACATCGATATCGAGTCCTGTCTCGATGGCTACGAGAGGATGCAACTCAACATCAACCCAAAAGAACAGCTCAACGATTCATTCAAACTGGAGCTGTGTCAGTAAGTAGAATACCTAACAGGTTCCCAATTCTTAGACTTGGATAATTTAATTCAGAACTTTGAACCTCGTGGGAGTTTTACGGGGAGAAAGGGGGGATAGGAACCATGGAGATGGGATGCCAGTTTTAAGAAGTGGTATGACGCAGAAGTAGGCCTACTAAGTGCCTTACCACTTTTCATCATAACAAGAGGACTCGAAAGGCCCTTTTGTAATTATTCTATCGCGTCTCTATTATGTGCTTGGAAAAGCTGCAGCATTAGATGCTCAATCACACAATAAACCTACAAATACTCGTCTCCTTTTGTAGACCTGTTGTTCTAGATTTACAAGTGGCTGTCTGGTTCTCTCTGGCTGTCTGGTTCTCTCTGGCTATCTGGTTCTCTCTGGCTGTCTGGTTCTCTCTGGCTGTCTGGTTCTCTCTGGCTGTCTGGTTCTCTCTGGCTGTCTGGTTCTCTCTGGCTGTCTGGTTCTTCCTAGCTGTCTGGTTCTCTGGTTCTCTCTGGCTGTCTTGTTACTTTTATTTCTCAGTGAAGTTGAAACTAATGTCTTCTCGTTGCAGTATGTGTTAAAAGAGTAGAACGAATGATATGCGAGTAGTAACCAATTACCTACTGCTACTGATTCCTACTTGTGACTATACACCCATATATATATATATGTTGGCCTACGTCCCTACACACTAGTTTCGTATTTATATCTTTAGAAACGCATGAATAGTGTGTACCTGAAATCGATCTACATAGGCTTAGTTAAATAAAATGAATCTTTAGACAATAATACAACACACACAAAATAATTATGTCTATAGGGTGTAACATAAGTGGCATTTTGTGCATCTAAGCAGCTGTGTTCTATGCACGCTGAAATGTGATGTTAAACGGACTTCTGGCGTGAAGCTAAAAGGCAGCTTTCGCCTTTTGATTGCGCTGTTTAGATATCATTATATTATTGATCGCTTTTCAGACAAAGACACATAATCTAGCCTATAATTAGTCAAATTGAATCCTGTGTGCGGTCAATGGACAGACCATTAGTCGAGGTCTGCAAAGATTCTAAAGACCCGAATGCGTATGACAGATTATACATAATAAGTAGCACAGAAAATAATCTGTTAGCACAGACCTGAACTGTATGAACTGAACTGTCAGAGAACCTAGACTCCGAGAGAGTATAGGCCTATATTTTTTGGCATCTGAGCATCTCACTATATTCTAAGGTCTTACCATATCGATCTCTCCTCCAAACCAATCCTGACACAGTTCAAGGCTTGTTCTTAGAACCTACAGGCTTCTCCATAACTCCTTCAGATTTTCACCCTCTCAGACCTTCAATCTCATGTCCAAATTTGCAGACGACACTTACCTTCTTACCGGATGGTCTCGGGCTCATAAATATACGGTCTGAACTTCTTTCAGTCTCAACTTTCAGTCTGCTAATTGTCTTACATTAAATTGCTCAGAATCGATCTAAAGAAGCTATCTTTTCCACCCTCGACACCAATCACCCCTCCCCAACAAATACCTAGTGTAACCCGAGTCAAAATTTTAATAATACTTGGTGTCTTCCTCAAGATAGCCTCAAACTCGCAGCTTATACTATACCACCTCATAGTATATACCTTGCTCCTCCGGCTCACAGAAAACTAAAAAATATGATTGTTTCTTCCTCGTCCATTCATAGCATAACCAAAGTCACTACCATTGCTTAGCTGTTATATGCCTCCACATCCTGGTCTAGGCCTATTCCTAGCCTCCGGTAAAGAGCGCCTGGATAAAACACCTAAGAAGAGACTGACGTATATGTTACCTACAGAGCAATCTTCCTCTACAGTCTCAGAACTTGCTAACATAGCAGATGCCAGACTGATGTTCTCTATATTACACAACCCCAAACATAAATTATGTTCTTCACCAACATTACCCCCACTCTACCCCACTTCTGCTGCAGGCCCCAGCTGCACTGCCCGATTAGCCACGTATCTATCTAATATTATAGGTCTAACACGTCGAATTATCTCAATAACGGGCCTTTAACGGCACGTTGTGTTGTGTGATTGACAAAGGCTAATCTGCTGTCGAGAAAGATTAAGCTCAATATACTCGAGTGAGGCGGACCTCCTTGCTTTTCTCAGCACCGGCATATTATGTCAAGAAACTCTGTGTGCTGTAAACTTAATCGGTAATAGTTGTGATGTAGCCTTAATATGATGCAAGTCAGCACTCAGCAAGTATCGCTAGTTGGCACAAAGATAAAAGTCAATATTAGTTTTCCAGTTCTTGGTTTCACAAACGTAGGCCTACTGATTTATTTAAATCTGCTCAACAAACATTTCAAACTACTTGAAAACTCTCTAATTGCTTAGATTGGTCATGCATGTCGTCATGTGTATTATGGCGCTACTAAAAGAGAGAAAAGGCGCTGCATTGTCTTGATGCTATGGATAGCCATGATAGCCTACGTTTAGATACAAACATATATATATATATATATATTAAACACGTACGTGCACTTAGGCCTACGTATATTATGAAAATAAAAATAAGAATTATACTACTCTGTCTGTCCCATAAACTAGTTGCAACGAGAACTTCCAGTCTCCCACCTATCTTCAACCACTTCAACTCATAGTATACATACTTAACCACAGTCTGCGCTCATCCAGTGGGTGGGTCTCTGCAGCATGGGTCTGTTGGTTTAGAGATGTCGTTGATGGACTCTCGTGCATTCCATGCTGCTACCCTGTGGAATGGAATCGCCACAGATTTGCTGTTTATTCGATGCTCCAAACTCTTTTTTCCTCTTTCAAGAAATGCTTGAAGGCTAACTTTTCTCATTGACTTTCAAACATTTGAATATCGAGGTCTAACTGCTCTTCACCTGACGACTGACTGACTAATCGCAAGTAAAATTCACATCTCTGGACCACCGTCGCATCAAATCTTCGTGCTAATAAATTATGATAATCTTAGCTAATAATAGCCAAAGGAATTCGGTTTGGGGCGGACTTGACAGACTCTTATACTGTAGAATGTCAGCAACTGTTTTCATTAAGAAGTAGAGCAAAACCAGTTTCTCGAGGCATAATTTCGAGAGGAATCTATAGGCTACAATCTAATCTTTTGTCAGCTGATGTGCTAAAGCAAATGAGAGAAAGTGGCGTCTCTGAAAACACTATTTTTGTTATTATTGTTATTATTATTATTATTATTGTTATTATTGTTATTATTGTTATTATTGTTATTATTGTTATTATTATTATTATTATTATTATTATTATTATTATTATTATTATTGCCGTCGTCGTCATCTATATCATACTCTCTAGGACCCCTATATATCCTATATATACTCTTTGGCTTTCTACTCAAAAGTAAAGTCTTTTCCTTTCAAGAGTTCTAACGCTGACGCCGTCCTTGAACTTTCTTTTTCTAAACGCAATCCATTTAGGCATTCATTCCTCTTCTCCTATTTCTCGCCTCTCGAGAATCGGATTTGAATTTCAATTTGATATCTCTGGAGCTCGGACAACACGTACCTCTGACTCGACGTAGCACTTCTGAATAATCTGGTGTCCTGCGCTTAGCTTTAACGTTTCGCCTTAGAATGTGAAGCTTACGAATGCGATTACGCAATTGAACTTTTATTATAGGCATACGTACGTCTAATTCAATATTCGTTCGATTCTACCCAGTAGCGGCTCTCCACAGGTGGGTCAGGCCGAAGAGGTCAGTGCCCCACCAACTGAGTTTGTGGCCCCAGGTGATCTCTCAAAAAATTTTAAAGTTTCAATTGCGAACAAACCAGACATCGGATATAAAATTGACTTCCCCTATCAGGTTCCCCGACCCCTCCGTGGCCGCTCCTGTGCGAAAAGTCCTGAGCCACCACTAATTCCACCTTTGTTTTGTCCAGTCGATTATAATCATTCATTCGAAGCTAACTTATCTCTTGCAACTCAATTGAAGCTAAACTCGGCCTGACTTACATTCAGTTCCGTTCGATTTCATCAAAACGTAATAGTTATTTGCAGTGTTGTATGCAAGACCTTAAACTTCAAGACCAAGACGAGACCGAGACAGTGAGGTACCGAGACACTAGGTTCAAGACAGTTCGAGAGAGTAAAAGACAAGTGATCCTATATAAAAGGCTGTAAAATACTAATGTGTCAGTTTTCGGGAAAAATGTTCATTTGTAATTTCAATTTGAAACTTAATTATAATGTATATTGTACCAATTCCCAAGAACAGTTTTTATATTGCCGAGTTTTATCTTTTTCCATATTTCTTCTTCGGCCTATCTTCTGAATAGTATAAAGAAACCACGTCTGAAATCTTCTAGACGATTATAAACAAGCAAATTCGATAGCAATTACCAAACGAAATTATAAATTTGCGCATATCCTTACTCACCCTGAGAAACTCGAAGTTATTCCGGTTATGGTGGTTTTACATCAATGACAAACCAATAGCCAATAGTTATTGTTTGACAATAGGCCTAACTTCAAATTGCGTAAACGCAAACTTCACAATTTCAGGTTCTCTCTCAGACATGTTTCCACTTTAAGACAATTGAATTGATTTCAGTATCATGTGACTCGCGCGTTAGCCAGAATTACCGTTTCTCGTAGATTCCGGTTTCAGTTTCTAGCGCAAAATGTTAAGACAGTTAACGCGAAACTTATCGAGACTGCTTGTTCGAGACAGAACAAGATCTTCACTTCAAGACAGTTTCTAAAAATTCGAGACACTACCTCGAGACCGAGACCGAGACAGCAGGCTTCCGAGACACTAAAAAACTGTCTCGGGACGTCTCGAGACCGAAACATTGTCTCGAGACCGAGACACTGTCTCGAGACCATGCAACACTGGTTATTTGGCCCAACCAAAGAACCATTCGCCTTTAATTCACCAGATATCTTAGCCTAGCTCCATTGCTTAGAAGCGAGCGGTTTGTAATCTGAGCGAGCGAGCGACACGCTTTCCGTGGTAGCGAAGTTCATCCGAAGAACTGCTGGCTCTTCTTGGCCCATGTACCTCACTGGAGGCAGATCAACTGCCGTCCTCTGCCATTGCATGCTTCGTTTTAACACGACCCTTTTATCTCTAGTTCGTATACGCTGTTGAAACGCCGACGCTGAATGGCTGTAGAATCCTCAACGCTCATATTAATGTTTTGCCTCTTCGTTCGCTAATCAGCTGTTGCTTAGGCCCATTATAGTTAATTTGCATACAGCGTCGTCAAGTTAAAGATAAATGCGGATGTAAATGGCAGTTAGTCCTGTGGCGTTCTGCCTCTCGAGCGCCGAGAGCCTAGCGCTAACGGACGGTGTCGACCCCAGCTCGCTGACACGTCTGGAGTCACCCGAGTCACTTCCTTATCAAATCTCAATGCCAAAGAGTTGCTCTCTATATCTACCAGGATGTTCACTATCACCAGGCAAGATTAAGGACGGGTCTCTTCTCCAAGAAAGGTAACACGGCTCGAATTAGTCACGAGGTCTGACACTGCCTATTCCGCGGTCGCCGGATGGGCAACGTTCTGAGGATGGCCGTACTCAAAACAGGGTTCATAATCATACTGGCAGGAGTCTTTCTCGCCTTGCATACCTTCCAAGCTACTAGCCTCGTCTTCCTCTACCTGATGTCGTACCGTTCAGCATCTTGTGACTCTGAAACTATCGCCATTTAGGAACACCAAACGTTCTCTTAAGTTACGAGGTTCAGACATATTTGAAACAAGTCCATGAGCCATTTCGGCCTATACAATTACCGGTAGCTAAATCCAACGTCTTGTACTCCTAGACATTACTGTTCCCAACTCTCTAACCTCTGTCGTCCTAGACACACCAGTCTCACAGCTCTTCGTCTTATCATGCTAGACACTTAGCTATCACGCCTTCTACTCAACACGTATCTCTCGATCTATTTCCGTATATGGCATAAACGGCCGCACACGTATATTTTATCATGCACCACAATTGAGTTCCCGTCCTCTGTGTTAGCAGTTACCCACCAACACTGATATATGCTGCTTCGATAAAAATGACACTGGCATGGTATTCACGGACACTGATAGTGAAGGTCTTCTGTCTATAAACTTCGCTATCTGCACACAGATCTTCGATCCGACCTACGCACGAGGGGGCCCGACCTCGCACTTTAGTCAGTTCTCAGAACTGTGTGAAACGACAAGCAACCATGTATTCACCTGGGTACCCGATTACCCAAACGTACTCGTATCGATCACTTCGATCAGACACGCAAGTAGATACACTTCGGGAAAACGGGAGGAGTATGTATGACCAACGTAGGTAGCCAACAGTAATATTTACGCATCGATCAATTCTTGGTCCGCTTACTATCTTTACCCTGGGTTTCCGACTGCCCAGACGTTCACGTCGGCCTCTTGGCCCATTACTGTGGGTGGCATACTGGCCTCACACGCATAAGTTATCATGCACACGATTGACCGTCCTCTGCGTTGGCAATTGTCCGCCAACACCGTAATATATTCTGATACTCGGGAAACCAGGAGGAGTAACTGTGACCAACGTAGGTAACAAACACGAGTACCTATCGAACGAGCATAAAGCCAATCAAGAAGAGTTACTTGACTTGTAACCTGAAGGTTTCAATCGGCACCAGTGTTTTCTCTTGTTTGTCACGTGCTCTTCTAAAGTGTTCACCCTCCACGTGTAATTCTAGCGGGTCCTTTGGGAATTTCCCCGATATTTCTATCAAACGTATCCACTGGGGAACTTTCCCCGTATGTGCCAACGCTCCACCGGCAGCTCTCTCGGTTTGTACGGCTGCTACTGCGTGAATCTACTCGGCTTGTATCTTTTGCGGCCACCCGAATTTTTACGTCTCCGACAACCTGCTGGTATTCGTGAGGAGTAACTATGACCGAACTAGGTAGCCAACAAGTATCTTTCTCGGCCTGCTTGCATCTGTCATATACTTTAGTATCCGATCACCAAGACTCTCACATGTCTGTAACTTCCTTGGACTGCACTTATTCCTCTCATCGTAGGATCATCTAGATACTCGTCACCTAGAGCTCAGACCAACGGTAATGCACCAACTCTTGTTTCTCAGACTCGATTCTCTCACAGGCACCTGAGGTAAGTGTCACCACGTTACCTCTATGTTTCACACAGACCTGTATTATTATAATCACTTTCTCTGAAGCAATTGTACTCTGTCTCTTATACACTGGAACGAACCACTGGCAAATCTTTCGAGGAAGTCCTCGAAAAGAGATTATGTAGTTAGATCTACAAGAAGAAATTAGTAGACGCCGCGCGGGGAAACCGCGAGCCAAGATATTGCAACTAGACACACAAGTGAATCGATTTCTGGAAAACGAGAGGAGTAAGTGTGACCGACATAAGTAGCCAACAAGAAGATGTACCGAAAGATCGTAAGAAAATAAAGAAGACATACTGCGGGGACACCGGATATTACGTTTAGTAACTCAAGTAAAGATACGCGGGAAACCGCGACCTGAGACATTGCGATCAGACACGCAAATCAACAGATTGCTGGTAAACGGGAGGAGTAAGTATGACCACGCTAGGTAGCCAAGTATAGATATTTACGGAAAACCGTAAATAGAAAGGAATATGCGGAGACGCCCACAATTGATCAGGTTTTTGGCACCAAAGGGAACTTTCCCTGTATCGAACGCACCAATGGGGTCACCCTCCCCGTATTTATCGAATGTATTCATGTTTTCCAGTATTTGTCAACGGCTTCTCCAGTAGCTCTCAGTCTGTTTCCAACGGCTTCACGGGGCCGCCCTCCCCGTCTTTTAACCAACGTGTACACTGGGGAATTCTTCCCGTAAATTGTCTCAACGGTCGCCATAATCTGTCTCGGTATAACGGGCGGTTGCTCGGGCTTTACCCGATCTCTATTTCTCACGGCCACCGACGGGATCACGTATCCGACAACCTGCTGGTAATCACGAGGAGTAACTATGATCGATCTAGGTAGCCAACCAGAATATTTCTCGGCCACCAGAACTCCCACGGTCTGCACGGTCGGGGATTTTTCCCAGTCTATCTCTCTGTCGGCCGCCGAGGCCTCTCTCGATATATGCGTCGGTTACTTCTGGGACGCACCCAGTGTGTATCACTCACGGCCACCAACGGGGTCACCATCTTCCCCGTATTTGCGAACAGAACTGTCATTTATTCATTTATTTCTCACGATCGGACTTTCTCTGTCAGCTTGTTGACTCTTACGATCAGGGCACGGTCCGTCTTGCGATCGACGGCAGAGGGGCCCACCCTACCAGATCAGCGAAAAGCAGCACCAGCCTGACCGCGAGAGCAGCTGTCACTAGAGGTCCTATTTATATGGCAACACTCAACGATCCCTGGAGCGGTACGAGAACCACTCTACGTATGAAGCAGTACGAACCACTGCTCCACATATATAGCAATGCAATGTGTGTCAGGCTATACTCAAGCCAATTCATGCGTCTGCAAGCTATGCACTCAATTAAAAACCGCCGATCGGTCTTCCTTCCTATACGCAACACTGTAAAAAAATAGACGTAAAATAACACTATGGCGAGTCGATTATTTAAATAAATCATTCATTCAAGCCTTGTGGCCTGTCCGCCACAGTCCCATCTCTTTGTGCTAAGATCTTCTTTTGATCCTATAGTAGGTAAATTTTGTTCCAAATTTTCATATCTACTTAATGACATTGTAATTATAAGTTTATTTATCCATTGCCACATCTCTCGCATTTTCACAGTTCACATTACAGTATAATGTTCAATTTTAATGCATAGTTTATGATGCTCTATTTCTTTAATTGTTAAATATTGATGGCATTTTGAATGCTCTGAACTTTTCGAACAGGGGACATGGGGACTTAATTTGACAGATCGGACCGTTGGATGTCTGGTTTCTTCAAAACTGAAAGCAGAAAGACATTATGGAGGGGCCAGCGGGGTGCCACTGACCCTGTCGGTGGGGCGCTAGCCCCTCTTGGCCCCCTTTAGAACAGCCACTGACAAAAAGGGAGAACTGCCAAGATAAGACATGGCTTTGTGGCGATCAGGAAACAAAAATAATACCGGAAACGGAATTATATTTCAAAATTTTTGAAATGCTATAAAATTTTCATTCTTTTTCATGGACCTCCCAATTCGTGACACTTTGTGATTACAGGGATTAGCCCTCCTCCTTAATCCAGGTTTGGGACTGTCACTGTCAGAGTGCGAACAGTGGCTGAGCTTAGTGTAGAGGACATTCGCACGAAATGTTTTAAGCAACTCTTTACCGCTTTCTGATTTACTGATTAACCGTCACGTATAGGGCTACGCAGTTCCAATTTTATACCAATGTCGTATTTTAACTAGTTCGCCTTCATCCAATTGCGGATAGGCAATTGGTTCATTAAAGAATAGGCCCATATTTACTTCCTTACTTACAGTCGACTCATCTAATACTTTTCCTACGTTTCTATCTGTATGAATAGGCCTATTGTACGCATGCTTTCTCTGACAGCAGCAGCCTCGTTCATTGTCAATACATTGGACCTTATATTATTCGTAGGTCAGCTGAACGGTATACACAATGGATGTGGATAGATACGTATTTTAAAAGTCGTATAGGCCTTCTTGCAAACATTTCAAACAATCTGTGGTATTCTGTTCATTCATATATCGTTGCTGGCAAAACACTATTATTAGGGCCTATTCTCATTGTTCAACATTGTCACGATTGTAAACAGTAGTAGGCTTAGTCCTACACGTGCGCTTTGTCAGAGTTTGCTAACTTAATAATATCATCCAGATTCCTTCACATTCCAATAACTATTACGACTCAAAAATGTAAACGTATTCTAAGAAAAACAACGTGATATTTAATGATGGAAATACTTTCTGATAGGCCAACGGAATAAGATCAGATCAGACGCAGCTGTTGCCGGCAAAAGCATCCCTTTCTTTACGTTTTCCATCTATTGCCTGCTTTCGGCTACCAACAGGGCTTCCGCGATCTGCAGAACATCAGTAAAACACCGGTACATGTATACCCACCACTAAGCGGCAAATGGCTACCGATCATTCAAACCTGTGGGATAGACTTAGCCTACAAAAGGAATCTACGTAAAATGTAAATTCACACGTTTTTATAGCGCGCTAGTCTGAACGGTCTCGACCATGCCACTCATCGTAAATAAGGTTTGATGATCAATTTCTCATCTTCTGCTCTGCTGTAATATATATATTTAAAATCGTGGCAGGCAGTTTAGTCACATGCTGTCTATTGGTCATGCTGGCCAGTAGGCCCATCTGCTAGTCAATGTGCACATCATATCCTCTAGATAATTAGTGGCCCAATCGCAAGGCAGATATTCGCAGCAGGATAAACGTCAGCAGATAGGCCTTAATAGCTCGCAATTAATGTCACAGTAACAAAAGGTAACCCTCCAATTTATTGAGTTGTCGTCTTTGGCTTGATCTTTGTGCTAAAAAGGCGCTCGAAATATCTTCGCTCGGCCCCTTTGTGGTTCCACGTGCTCATACTGCCACCAGGCAAAATGGAGCTTTCGCAATTGGGTTCCAGTGCGTGGAACAACCTTCCATCTACGCTCGCTTTTCGCGCGATCTGTCTTGCTCTTTCTATGAACTTCTTAAGACTTTCCTTTCTAACCGGGCCTGGATCTGGAGCGCCGCTGACTAGTTATCTTGAAGAGGCGCTATATAAATTGCATTGATTGATTGACTTATTGATTTAATTAGGTCTAAAGGTAGGCCTGCATGCGGGGTAGAGCCGATTATATTAATTACCCGGAGAAAGTCCTTGACGCAATAGTGCTCGAAGTCATCGTCTACTCTAATCATTAGTTATTTAGATAGTATAAGTCCAGGACTCCATGTCCGTCGAGACTCGAGAGGGGACGAGGGACAAATGCCAAGGACATGGAAATTTTTGGAGGGGCACGGGCCGGGCCAGTAATTAATTTCCGAAAATAATTACAATCAGTTGGATAAACATAATCAATGGTCCTTGTTGAATATATTATTGACACGTATGCATAGGCTACTTGACTACAACAGTTTAGACTTCCGTCTAAGAGGCCCATGACTACCCCGCCTATCCATGGATCCGCAAATTTCTGCTATCAGCCTGTATATTGTTTATAGTATATCCAAAGACAACTTCTCACTCCTGCATAGACTGATGTACACGGAGGCCAGATAGGCAAACGTCGATTCCGACGCGTATTAATTAAGCGACTTAGAAATGCGGACAGTTGCAGCAATCGTCGCCCTGTGAGCCTAAACTTTCAATGAAAATATACACCTATGTAATTATATATCGCAATCGTCGAACCCTTCAATAGCGAAATCGTTGTCAATGTCATCTTCAGCCATTGGAAACGTCATCTCTGAGTCCAATAAGTTGAAGAAATGAGAAGTCAAGCTATTGACGGTTAAGAATCAAGATGAAGCAGATGAATTATTGTCTCTCACTCTCGATCTGCTTCTGTTTCGTCAACAGTTGAAGATCGTTTGATCGCGACCTTTTGCTGTTGCATATGAGACGCTGTGAACCAGCGTGTGCCTCTCGGACTAGGATGTTACTTGGACGAATTTCTAGCATCACTGGTTGCTCTATTTCGAAGCATCGACGTCGCAGGAGAAACTTTAACTGGATAAAATATGGTCTGTCTAGTGAGGAACAATTTCCTTTGGCCTGGACCCTGGGATGCAGCAGAGTTAGCATTCATCGCCGCATCAATAACGCCAGCAACGGATGCTGCATACGCAGCAGCAGCAGACAGCGCATCTTCTGGCAGACATCAGCGGCGCGTACTACGCGCCAGCTGTTGCACTCGTTAAAACAGAACATCGCATCGATTCGGGTAATGTTAAGTTCATTGATAAGCATAGCGATTATGGCAGGGTTGCGTTTATCAAGTTCTTACCACATCCGTTGCGATGGAATCGTAACTATCGGTAGCAGAGAGGATTCGGAGTGAGTTACTCGGACGCCTTTCGACAGGATTCTGTTCCGCATCAGCGCCCACACTGGGTTCGCGAAACCGTTCAACTACTGACGAATGAGACAATTGATGCGATTCAAGCACCGAGAGCAGCTTATCACCAATGACTTTCTACCAACGTGACCCATAATTATTATGCGTACAATTCCATGTGTAGACCTGCCTCTTATTTCTGTTGCATATGAACGCAATGTCATACCCAATTCATTTCGCTTGGTGGTCGTAATGCAATGTAATCAGGCATTTATATAGCATTTATATATAAAATCAGCAGCGCTCTCAACGGGCGTATGTGCGTCTCCGAAGGCGTCTCCGAAACTGGCAAGGTGAGAGCGTCAGTAACTCCAGGGGCAGGGACTGTGGAAGACAGTTTCAAGCTGAAGGGCCAACATAGGCAAAGCTTTTCGACTGGGCCGTGGTAGAGCGCATGCGCAGAGCAACAAGAAGGCCACGAGTGGAAGATCGCAAGGTAGCCCTTGCAGGTAAAGAGTACACCGAGGAGCTGAAAGATCTTAGGTATGTCGGGGCCATCCCAAGTAGGCAGTTGCGCACAGTAGGCATAGATCAACAGCTGGTGTGGACATTCGCCTGTTGGCTGAAACATTCGTCAGGTTATTTTTTCACTTACCGTTCGTAACCTTGTGGTGACACTTGATCAAGAACTTAGTCTTTCACAGCACGTCACCCTAGTCAGACGAAGCTGTTACAACCAGCTTTGTCAGTTGCGTTGTTGTCCTGTGTTCTCTATCCCATCATGGTCCCACTGTTGTTCTGTTCTTGCTGGACTTCTGTCCAGCTTATTAAGGTGCCTTCACCGGGTCCCTCGCTCTGCTGTCCAGCTTATAATATATATATATATATATATATATATATATATAGGCAATATTCCAAAATGTGCCCCAGATACAGCCCACATGCATGATGCTTTGAGCTTGCTTCCTGTCTTGCAGCCCGTTTCCTATATGATAGCGGCATTTGTCTGGCGGTGTATCATTGATAGCGTACTTCCGCTAAGTGATCCCTGTGACCGGTTCCTGATGTATATATAGCCTCCCGTCCTTCGGATAGAGGGGTAGCTCTTGGTCCCTTGGGCTCGAACTTCGATCCAAAAGCGCCGAGACCACACGGCAGTAGCTCCTTCCGCTTGGAATGACTCCCTCTAGCGCTACGTTTACTGTCTAGGGATTAATTTGCCTGCTTTATACCTTATGGTCAAGTCCTTTCTCTTTGGCCACTGCTTGACAGAGAGCGCCTCTAACAGCTTAATAAATATCCCGGAATGAAAGAATGAATGAATGAACATAATATCGAGGCATTTGAAAGAATCCGTGAATGCGAGTCCAGGAAATTAGGAGAACATCAATTCCGCGGTAATTCTTCGGTAACCTTCTAGATAAATAAATATGTGTTCATAATGGTTTTAAGACCCGATGCATTTGGCTATAAAGTTAATGTTACGTAACATAAATTTGCTACTGACATTACGCTACATCTGTAACAAAATATTCGACATCTCGCCTTTCAGGTATAATATTATAACGACAATGACAACGACAGTGATGATGATGATGATGATAATGATCATGATTATACAATGACACTATTATTGTTATTAGTATCGTTATGATGATCATGATTATGGTGATATAATGATATCATCATTATTATCTTTATTGTTATTAATGCCATTATGTTGATGACGATGTGATGTGATGATGATGAAGATACTGACGACGACGACGACGATGATGATATATAATAGGTAGATGTATCAGTTGTGTTGTTTTCCAGAAAATATGAGAAGACGATGCAATGTCTGCATGTGTCGTTTTCCCTCTGTCGTCCTCGGCATCTCCACCTCCAACTGATCGCATATCGTCTCGGATACCTTCGTATCTTCATGGAGCAGACTTGTGATCAGCTCGACAACGACTACGGTGACCCCAGCATGTCTCCTTCCTCTCCTCCTCCGGTTCTGACCCCGACGACCTCTGACCCTACGTCATCCGAAGTTACAGTAGATCGTACTCAGGTGGAGCCACATGAGATCGGCGATGCTACGATCCGTGTTCTCTCAAATCTCAATGCGACAGGGTTAGGAAGCGCCTTCACAGCGTCTATCGTCGTGCCAAGCGACTTCTCAAAGTCAAGGATTGTCCTAGAACCACCAAATTCCACTTCACTATCAAGTCTCTCAAGGTTCTTCTTATCCTCTTCTACGACGTCAAGTGCTACGTCATCTTCCGCAACTCCGTCTACGTCGTCTCATCTGCGCATGACGGCAGAACACGTGACTGGTAGAGCTGACGCCGGATGCGGTGATGCGTTGAGTTGCCGAGGCAGGAATTCGGATGCGGACAAACGGCAGCAGCAACGTACATCGCACCGGATGCGGGCTTCGTCGTCGCAACATGCAACGTCGGCGTCGACGATAATCTTGGCGTCGATCTTTCCCGTCGTAAACTCATCGACGCCGTCGCTTAGCTTCAACAGAGGACTAACACTGGACCAACAAGCGACGACCGCTGCCACTCAGTGGCCCTTTCTGTCTGGTTCATCTACCGGTGAAACGACCGAGACTGGTGCCCTGGTCACTGCCTCTTCGTCGGTGGGAGGTACGAAAGCCGTGCAATGCTATCCGGGTGTCACGTGTTCGAGAACTAACTCTGCTGGAAACGCAAATAGAAACGACTCCTTAGACTATAATTGTCTCGCGTTGTCTGCCATCGTGTTTTTGGTGCGTCTTGTAAGTATCTGTCTCTGTCTGTGACTGAACAGGATGCTTTGCCATGTATCAATGTATATAATATGCTTCAACTTAGAAGCAGTTTTCAACGCTAGCGGGATCTAGTGGTCAACGATCCCTGTCACGTGGTGCTCTGTCTGCTGTCGGTGGTCACTAAGCATGCGCAGTCCCTGACTCCAGAGTCCAGCATCCGGTGGAGTTCAGCTGCGGACCTTCTACAGCGGATGTCACTGCGAAGGAAGTTCATGGAACAAGTGTAGCAACATGTGTTCGGTCTCCTATAGTTTTCCAGTTGGTCAAGTCATCAAGACGTGTACGGCGTCCGCAGTAAACTCAGGCATTACCAATGTGTAAGCCATCAAGATCGGTGCGCTAAGGTTTCTCGGTTTGTTGGTCTATTTTCAACGTATAGACCTAGGCCTATATGGAGGGATTATTATCCGACAGTATATAGGCAAAAATAGAAAATAGCACAGGATTCATTGTGAAGGCAGTTATAAGAGACACAGTATCAGGGTCCAGTCTGCTTTCATCTCACATCTACTACTGACTGGTAACTGAATCCTGGTTTCTCAAAAGTTGACTCGATATTCTGAAGATATTTGCTGTCTAACCATAGCCTGAAGACACTACATAGAAATTATTATAGAGAGGGGACGTTTCTTATATATGAACCGAATCGCTTTCACAGAGCGAAAAGGATTATTGAAGACGACTGTGCACAAATTATGTAGAACTACGAGACATATACATGTAGGCTACTACATAGAAGAAATTAATTCAAATCTATGATTATCTACTAAGATCTGTATGTCTTACGTGTAAATTCATGGCAGCAATATATTACAAAACCTGTGACAAGAATCTAGAATCGTTTGAAAGTTTTTATTTTGTGTGCCTAGGCCTACCATGACGTTCAGATCTTTGAGACATCCTCAGAAGTTCCTTTAGATTATGAGATACTGGAAACTCCAGTTACAATGTTGTCAATGCCACGTTCTTAGGTTAATCATCCCGTATTTCAGGAATGTGGTCTCGAAACCGTGGTCTTGGTCTCGAGACCGGAAAACTGCGGTCTTGGTCTTGAATGCATCGATCTTGGTCTTGGACCATCGGTCTTGGTCTTAAAGGAACGGTCTTGGGATTGGACTCCGTCTTAGGTTAGCGTTCTTGGTCATTTGCAGTATCATAGCAATTTCTTTGATATTTGTCGGTTATTTTCGATTAGAGACACCGATGTTTAGGCTCTACGCGATTGTTATCGATTTATGACGTGTTTGTCATCTAGGCCTATATATACATGTTACTGTGGGCAAAAAATGCATTTGCAGCGGAACCAGCCTTTTCAAAATTTGCTTTCACAAATGTCAAGGTTTTGGAACAATCTAATAATTATGTGGTCGGCCACGTGTAGTCACTGTTAAACCTACAATTCCGAGTGTAAGTAAGCCTACGTCATTCAAACGGAACGTTAATCTACTTGCATTAACTGCATTAAAACTTATTATGGAATGATGATTAGAATAATGAATAGGCCGAACAGCGTCGTGGGAACTGGATTTTGTTCACATTGTCAAATGATAAGCCAAGTTAAGAACAATGGAATAAAGTCGTTGGGTTATTCTGTGACTTCGGTGCCTGCCAGGATGTGATACATGAAGAGTCGGTCGAACAGAGCGCAGGGTCAAGCAGAAACGTTCTGAACCAAACTCTTCCATCGTTGTCAACGTACTGAGGAAAGCCCTAGTGATCAACTGAACGAGATCCGTCGACCACAAGCAATGACCGATGACAATTAATGATGCTTTACCTCTTCATGCAAACCATGCAGAATACTTATAATTGACACTTTAATGACGAGGGTTTTCCAAAAGTGACTGGGAAGCCAATGCAGCAATAGTGTTGAGGGATGTGATACAGTAAACAAACATCAATTAAACTAATACTACAGTACGTCTACCACCTGAAATAATATATGGCCTTGGTCCTCTTTCTAAAAACATTGATTTGTGTGGTATGAGCTTGTTTGACAGTAGGCCTAGTATAATCTAGATATGACATTGAGATCAAGACATAGCTAAACACACTAAACTTTAAAGCTTAATAATTCTAGTAGTCCCTATGTGCTTCAAGAGTTTTTGATTACCGCAAAGTGCCATGATAACAGTAACACAACAGTGATACAAATTTAAGAATAAGTCCAATTTGTATATAATACTTCAGTTTTTCTAAAAAAATGCTGATGCTTTAGAAGTAATGGTTTTGATACAAACATTGAGGCAGAATGTTTTGGTACGTTGATATTTTACTATTGTTTTATTTTCTTAAATAACGTGTTCCATTTAGAGCTTGTTTGTCAGTATCACACAATTTGCAATACTTATCAATCTATTTGCATTTGAAATTTGGATTAAAAGAAATTATGTAGATATTTGAGCCAAATTATGGCGTCACTTGAATTGAACTTGAAGACACAATCACTTTGTGATTGTGTCTTCTTTTCTCTCTTCCGTCAGATGCGTGCGCTTGCCGACGATGAGGGTTTTACAAGATGGTTCCATTTCTTTCTGTTTCTTATTGTATCCATGGCTGCGTTGATGTCCATGTTTTATGCAAGATCTTGTCTCACGTTTTCCAGCCATGTCTTTGTCTTTATCAGCTCAGTGTTCACTCCACATGGCAATGTAATAATGCCCTTGCTACTAATCTCCTTTACCATCCATCCTTACTGAATGACTAAACCATGTGTCATCCTCTTCTGGATAATTTTTATAAGCCACAAACGAACCATTAAAAACCGAGTTGGGTATTGTTCACAACTTCACAGTGAAACTTAAACTTCTTGAGCACGTCTTATACTCTACTAAATGATTTTCAATATCAGTAATAACATAAACAAATGTTAAATAGACCAAGAATATAAACTTGCATCATTGTTCACTTGTAGAAGCTTGAAGATAACCAATAATTTTAATAAGATGGTTAACACAAACATTCATTTTATTTATTTTAACTATTTAAAATTGTGCAATGCAAACTCCAGACAACCAAGTTTTATACTATATTCTTTCACTCATATTAATCATAAACAACTAACAAAATGTATGGTCAGTTCCAATGATATTTTTTAAACCCATGACATGCAAATAAGAAGCAGAATCTTGATAAACAAATCACAAACAACGAAAGAATAAATATCAAAAGCAACAAACAAACAACAAACAACTGAGTTGAGCATCTTGCATTGATTAATCGCTATTGTGACAAGAAACTGAGACATAAAACTTGTTGAGACCAATTTTTCAAGAATGAACTAAACACAAATTGTTTCAAAACTATAAAAAAACCAAGACATAACATTGAGATCAAGACAGAGTTCCCACGTACAAGAACCCAGCGGTGGTTTGGAGCCGGTTCGGTCAGGTTCGTGCAAACCGTTAGTTCAAAATAATAAATATGCCTAAAATCAACTACTAATTTCAAAAAAATCAAAATTATTTTTATTGAAAAAAATGTCCGTTTCTACAAATTTTTATATAAATTGCATAAATATTACTTTACAGTTTAGCCAATATAGCGAAATTCAGCTCTAAGCAAAAAAGTGAAACTCAGAACAACAAGTCACTGGCTAGATGTCGCGCTAGTAGGAATTTTGTTGATTACCAGACTTTCTCATCTTTAGTATAGAAAATCTTGGTTTATAACTGACCGGAAACCATTCCGCTTCTTCCAACGTGTGCTTTTTCTGTTATTTACTTCCCGTTATTAAAATACAAGTAACAAATTACTATTTTAAAAAGTGTCAATTTTATTTTTATTAGTATAATAATAAAACAATAATTTCCGGAAATGAAGCGTAGCAACCAACTTTTTCTTAGCGATTTTAATTTTAAAATCAAGCAAGCCAAAACATCTACCAATGATACTAATACTAAGGACTCCACGCAATCTGAAACTACAACAGGAAAGTGTGAAGAAACTACAAGCAAGCTTGTTGAAAGTCCTCGTTTATTAGAATCAGTCTCAGATGCTAGCGTGTTAGAGGAGAAAAGTATTTGTGTAGAAGATGGCTACCGAATCGACATGCCAAATTGTTGGAAAACCGAGCAACTTGAATATTTTAGTCAACTTTATCCTTGGTTAAAAATATCAAATGGTTTGTTAGGATGTAATGTTTGTTCTAAATTTAGTTCGATTTGTGCTAACAAAGAGATTGCATCACAGTGGGTACAAACTCAAGTCAAGGCTGCTGGTGAAGAAAAACATGTTCAACAAGCTTCTCTACGGAAAAAACTGCACCAGCATGACAAATCAATCGCTCATAATAAATCAGTTGAAACTTTGAAAACAGCAGAAGCCCACAGAATTTACACTATTGTTGACAAACTTAATTCAAACCAAATAGACGCAACTGCTCGTGTGTTTAATTGTGTATACAGTTTAGCTAAACGTATTCGTCCCATGTCTGATATAGTTGACGAAATTGATCTGCAAGTGAAAAATGGTGTTGACTGGAATTTGTCTCCATTCTCGATACAGTGCTCTAAAAATAATCCATCATATTTCTGAACAAATGCGTAAAACTATTTTTAGTAAAATTATCGCAAATCAGTCAAAAATTTGCATCATATTGGATGAGGCTACAACAGTTTCAAAACTATCAACTTTAATCGTATATTTGCGGTGTGAAATATTGACAGCAGAGGAACCAGTAAATGTATTCGCTGATTTAGTTGAATTAGAATCCACAAAGGCTGAAAGCATTGTCAATGCGTTGCTTGCATGTTTGAAGAAATGGAGTTTTGATGACACATATCTTAAAGGCACATTTGATTGGCTATTGTAGTGATGGGGCCAGCCCTATGCTGGGACTTAAAGCTGGAGTTGCTGCTCGGCTTTCAGATATATATCCAAACATCACCATTTGGCACTGCTTATGCCACAGAGTGCAATTACCATTGGATGATGCAATCAAAAACATTTCACAAGTTAATCATTTTAAAATTTTTCTTGAAAAACTGTATTGCCTATATAGCCAATCCAATAAAAATCTACTGGAGTTTAACGATATTGCAAAAAATCTTGGTTTAGAAATTCAAAGGATCGGTCGTGTTCTTGGACCTCGTTGGGTTGCGTGCAGCCTGCGTGCAGCAAAAGCAGTGTGGAATGCATATCCGGCTTTATACAAACATTTTTCAAGTGTTGCGGACATGAAAGGTTTGCAGAAAAAAATGGAAAAGTTGAGCTTTTTAATTGACCTGGCTATCATGATCGACATTTTGCAGGAATTAACATATTTAAGCGAGGGTTTACAAAGTCGCAGTATTTCCATTGGAGCTTCGGATCGTTTGATAACCAGAACAATAGCAGTGCTTAGTATGATGAAAGAAAAAGGCGGAAATTTTGAAAACAATGTGCAAGAAACTATTGAGTCGGAACTGTTAACAAATATTCCATTCGAAAATATTACTAGTGCTAGATAACAATCTTTACCACGTGCGCAGCTTTATCAGAGCGTGATAGACAACATGCAAACCAGGCTAATGTCTACAGCACATACAAACCAGATGGCAGCAGCAGTTGAAGATGCAAATGCAGCACAATATACGCATCTAATATCTTTATTTGATTTGCTCGAATCTAAAAAATGGCCAAACAATATTACGGCGCCTTGGCTAGATGGTGAAAGACAGCTTAACGATTTAAGCAAACAGCTAAAATATTACATTCCAACTAACGATTTTCGAGATTTTATTGACAACAGGAATAGTGAACCTCCAGAATCAATTAAGAGAGCAAAAAAAATAATCAAGACTATTGCTGTTAGTAGTGCAGAGGCTGAACGTGGCTTTAGTATAATGAACGATATTGCGACGAATGAGAGAAACAAATTGTTGGTGACAAATTTATCGTGCCTGATGAGCATAAAAATTTTGGGCAAACCTGTAACTGCTTTTGATCCGGTACCTTATGTAAAACCCTGGTTGAGAGGGCATAGGGACGCAAATGATACCCGAGTTAAAAATAGAATACCTAGAAAATACTCATTAAACGAAGAGGAATTGTGGAAATTAGCGTAGTCGATTTATTTACACTCAAATTAATTCTGTTCTAACTACTGCTGCATCAATAATAAAAATTTAATTTAATTTTGCTTATTTGTTCATGTACTAAAAAGACTATTCTAAAGACTTCTTACGAAACAAAAAAGAAATAGAAAAACTTGCTCCATTTGACGTCAAACACTTAAAAATGCTTGGCAGATGGACCCGAAACTCCGCTGAAGGAGCTTCGTGGGCCCAGACGCCAGACCCCCTAATCGTAATTTGACTGACTGTGGCGGTGACCAATATGGCATAAGGGGACATACTAACTGCGAACCCTTTGTTACAAATTTGGCAATACCCCGCTGCAAGAACCAGATTTTAGACATAAAAAATCTACCTCAAGACTTAACTCTATCTAACGACTAAACAAACCTGGTTATATGTATGGAGCGTACAACAATAAACAATGAGCATTTGTTTAAGAGATCTTAATTGTAAGTAATACAGACTCTGCCTTCATTTCAAATACAGTGCTCAACATAATAGTGCTTAGGAAGTCATAGAAAACTCTGTACACTCTTACAAACGTCACATGATATGGTAAACAAACATCAATTGCATTTGAAGGCCTACACATAACTTGGTGAGTAACATCATATTTGATAGGCGCACAAAAGATAAACAATTTTCCTCGTATTCAATTGCACATCCATGCTGATGAGACTTGAACATGCTCTCCTACTGATAGAAAAGACAGAGGCTAGTATTAAAAGATTCCACGCTCTTTGTAAGCATCAATGACCACCTGGTTAGGGTTTTAACCAGATGGCACCATTATGTGTTCAACTCAAATCTGCAAAAAGTAGCAAATAGGACATGTGCATGTCAAATAGTTAGATATAAAAATCAGGTATTGCACTTAAGCAGATTCAATAGCTTCTAGAGTGCTTCCATTTATAATACATAAGCTAATCATTGATCATAATCACAGTGCAAGAATTTCAGTCCATTTACATTACACTACAGATGTTGTGATCAAACACTGATTTGTAATGCATTTGTAATCAAAATAATATATATAGCAACGTCTGAGACAAGTTAATTCTAGGATGCTCAGTAACCTCGACAGTCAGTGTTAAAACCAAGAGTTACACAGGACACAGAATTTAAGTTGCTTTTTCAAATATACACACTACTGATTCCTGCATATCTATAGGTTGCTTTGTGCATATGTTCCAGTGACCAAAACGGTACATTTACGCATTTCAGTTTTTATTTGCTCACACAAACACAATGCTGGTATGACCTCAGACCTGGATTTGTGCATGACCTTGTACAAGGACTTGACCTTTTCAGAAATGTGCATGTCAATCCTCTGCTTCAACCATTCGTATAAGATTTGTACAAATAGCCAGTCACTTAAAGCTTAAGGTGCCATAAACATGCTGCATGCATTCAAATGCACTAGATTTTGCAGACATTTAACTCAGTGAGAAATATGGCCGTCAGTCATCCGTAACTACTCATGTCACTATAAAAGGCAACTGGCTTGTCCCAAAGGCACAAGACTTCCATCAAACAGCACAAAAAGCATTACTATGGTTGACCTAACTTTCAAGGCACCTATGGCCACTTGAAAACTATTTGATAGGATTGCGGTAAATATTGTGCTGTTGGACAGTAAACAACTCTGAAATTTTTCTTTAAATGGTGCAAATAGATAGTCATGATGAGTACAACTAAAATTATTTATTAACCGAAACATTAGTGATTAAAATCAAGAGCGTACCCCGCAACCACCACATATTTGATTTGGTCCATTTTTCCAAACAGCCAAAAACTTAATGTGAAACCACTGCCCTCTTTTGGCCATATGGGTCAACTTCCTCAGCAAGAAGTCCAACTTCAGAAGCCAAATCGAGGATGTCCTTGGGTGTCTGTTCCTTTGCGATATCTATGTCACTGGAAACAACAAGCAAAAACAAAAAGTAAACAACTTAATGTAAAGAAAAATCACATTAACAATGGATTCTCTTTCTCCAAGTTGCCTCTCTGCTTAAAAGACAAGCAACAGCTGGCTATAAAAGCATCAACTAACAGCATCAGTGCAACTGAGAGATTCTTAAATTATTTAGAAATGTGAACTAGTAATGCCACTTCTCCTCATAAATGAACAATCATAGTAACCTAGGAACAGGTGTCTCTTGTTTCAGAGGAAGATAACTGATGTTTATGTTAGCATTCTGAAATTCAAAATAAATATATTATGTACAAAAGTCATATATATTGAATCTTATAATTTTAATAGACACTTTTCATATGTTTTGTAGTCAGTCTGATAGTCTAACTCAACAGATTCTGACTATACATAGATAGCTAGTATGCTTATTGAGAAATCTACATTTAAAGAACCATTGAAAGTACAATGAACTCCTGTGGCAGCCTAGAAAGTAGATCAGATAAGAAAGTGAAAGACAAATACAATAATACATAACAATAAATGAAAATGAATACAATAACTTCTGATGAACTTTCTCAATTGCTTAACAGTTCACACAAACAGTAGAATTAGAATGCAAGAAAATGAATAAAAATTCAATACAATTAATAAGAATAAAACATGCATACATTTACTTAAAAGATCAAACTTATAAAGAAAACTGAATTACAAAATACAGAACCTGCAATTCAAAATCCCTTTTTGCACTCTTGAGTGTGTTACTAAGCAGCATCGCAACAGTCATTGGACCAACTCCACCAGGAACTGGAGTGATCCAGGAAGCCACAGCACGTGCCTTCTCAAACTCCACATCACCAACCAACCGATAACCAGACTTCCTAGTACTATCTAAAAATGACATAAAAACACACTTCAATCACGTCCAGTCAAATGTATACTAATAAAGGACAGTTTGAAAAGTAAAGTAACATAGATGTAGCTACAAAAACATAAGCTATAAAATCACCAGAGAATCTCGTAATTTGACAATGACGTTTATGATAACAGTAACAGAGAACTTATAACTGATACTGCAAACGTGCTGCCAATAAAACCGTATACCTGGCACAGAGTTAATGCCACAGTCAATGACAACAGCTCCTGGCTTAACCCAATCACCCTTGACAAACTCTGGTTGTCCGATTGCCACCACTAGGATGTCACCCTCTCGAACCTAAACACAGAAACCATCACATCACATAAACTAACACTAAAAAAATATAATTTCAATAAAATCCCAGTTCTTAAGCAAGGCCATATAGATTTCAAATATTCAATTAATTTCATATCCATGGGAAATAGAATAATCGTAATCTCAACTGTTCTAACGCATCACTCCATAACCAAACACAGCAAACCAGCTTATTAGGCCACCAGGGGCTCACAGAGAAGCCGTTATGGTTGGCATCGTTTAGGGCTAGTGTTGGAAGGGAAGCAGATGATTGGACTAGTCATCGACTTCTTCTGGAAAAGATTACACTGCAGTTTTGACTGGAAAGACCATGGGATGATAGTTAGAGGAGTCTGAGCAGATGATGGAGGGTGATTTGGAAAACTGAAGAAATCAAAAGGCGAGTCCATTCCAGAGGCGTGCTACAGTGTGGGATATGACCCGATAGGAGAATTTTAGACAAGTAGTGACCGGGGTAAAGCTAGACTGAGACAGGAGGAAGATCGGGTAGAACTGATGGGTTGGATGGTGTAGAGCTCATGGACACATGTGGGCTTGGAGCATTATACAGAGTTGTAGGTTAGTGATAGGACATTGAAGTGCTTTAGCTCAGTGTAGCGATTTGAGGATGAGAACCATATGATGATGCTTTGGACATGATTTTATTTAGATGTCACAAGAAAGTAGGAGAGTGAACAGGAAATTTTGGCAGTCTATTGGAGACAGATCAATTGTGGTATGACAAGTGAGGATGGGATAGAGTTGAGTGTACTGTACGTTGGCAGTCAGTGAAACGGCAGCAAAAGCGTAGTGAATGCAGGCATTGTATACGAGACAACATGGTCGAGGAGTAGAAAACAAAGGCACAGACACAAAGAAATTAAAAGCTAGTCAGAAGTATTTTGGAGTCTGTTTAATGGCAAAGGAATGATCTAAATTGATTTTCTGAGAGGTGATTAAATATTGATATTGCAAAAAGTACATTCATCAAATTTTGAGTCCATTACAACAGGTATCATTTATAGGTCCAACAGTTTCCATTACCAAATTATGTTTCCATTACATAAGCTAAGCAGTTCTATATTTGAAATTCACCATCTCTCCCTATGTTACTTCAAAACTCTAATGGGCAAGATGCCCATAAATTTAGGCACCACACTGCTGAATGTCTTCAGAAAACACTCCCCAAAACGTTTCTTGTGAAATTCTCATTACATGAATATACTCACATAGAAAAGGTGCTACAAACATTCTACATCGAATTTATTTCATCAAGCTCTTAAGGGAATCTTACATAAATCTTCCATTTTACATATATTATCCTTCACTGTACATACATATATATGATTAAATTAAGTCCTAGATTTTAAAACTGATCAATAATAATGGCTAATGAAGCTAGCCACCAAACACTACGAACTACTCACAACATCAGGGAGGTTAACTGTTCGTGAGTGGCAGACAGTAACAGTAGCATGATTCCACATCAGAAGGCTGGCCACAGGAGCACCAACAATCTTACTTCTACCAACCACAACTGCTCTTTTCCCTTTGATCTCTATTCCTATAAACAACATTAAATCAACTTTCAGGTCAAGTTATTAATCAGGGTTGTTAACAATACTGGAAAAAGGTATTGCAATACCAATACTTCAACAAAAAAAGTATTGCAATACCAATACCAATACTTTTTCTTAAAAAGTATTGCAATACCAAATACCAATACTTTCACCAATACTTTTCGACGAGCAAGCTTCCTGTTATTCACACAAAACATGTGCTAAAGAAAAAGGAGTATAACTGCAATGTTAATTTTACATACATTAAAGCAGAATAATTGCAATTATTATTTTCACGTATCAACGATCAGTATAATTACAATAATAATTTTTACATAAAAAAAATCAGAATAACTAAAATTACTATCAAAATTATTTTTTCAAAATGTGTAGGGCCTACTACATGAGCATGCTACACTGTGGCCTATCGGTAATGCGCTAGCTCGTGTAGCATGCGGTTGACTCTGTGTAACGACCCTGGACAAGTTGTTCGCGCACACGTGCCTGTCACTAAATAGTAAGCTGGGAAGTAAACGGATAAGGCCCTGTGTCCAGGACCTTGGGATTCGTCCATTATCGGCTCAAGGGCTTAGGAAAAGAAGATGAGCAACCCTCCAACATTCCGTATGGAATATGGGCTGACTACTACTCAAAGATATGCGTAGAGGGGAAAACACTATAATTATATCCCATCGCTTCAGTGGCGTAGCGAGGCAAACTGCTGCCTGGGGCGAAGGTACAAAATGTCGCCCCTGTCTATTATTTCCATCACTTTATTCTTGTGTATGTACCGGGATATGCTCAAGGGGTGATAGGCATAGGACGCTTGTTTTGAGTGTCTTCATTATATACATTATGATTATTCTACTTAGTAGGCCTATTCAATTCATTATACAGTACTACTAGTAACAGCAACAGCCTGCACTGTCAAAATTAAAACTGTTTTACTAATTAAAATGCATTTTCATTTGACACAAGAATAAGAAAAGATAATAAGATAGTATTAATAAAGAAACAAAACATTTCTAAAGCAAACAAAAAAGCAAGCCTCAAAAAAAAGTTACTAAACGCCTTGCAAGCTATAAAGTTCACATAAAATTAAAATGAAGCAGTAAAATGTTATTCTTTCTCTCTACCTATTGAAAAGAAATTAGAAAGTCCTAAATAATATCATTTAATCATGGTAGGTCTATAGCAGAGGTCGGCAACCTACGGCTCGCGAGCCGCATGCGGCTCTTTTGATGTCAAGTTGTGTCTCTTTCGATGTCAAGTAAAGTTAAGAAGCCAACTAACAAATAAAAATCTAGAGGCGTACTTGAAACTGAAAATAACAAGTTACGAGCCAGATTTAACCGAACTTTCAAAAAGCATGCAAGGCCAATGCTCCCATTGATGTAACTATTGTAGCGATCTATTAAACTCATTTATTTAAGGTTTAAATTTTTTATATGAATAAATATTATTTCATATTTAAAGCCATTTATTTTAAATCAAAAATCAAATTTATATACCTAATCCTAATCAAATACCATAATATTGAAACAACAATTTTAGTGGCTCTTTAAAAACTGAGAAATTTTGTAAATTATAACTTTTGGCTCTTCCATCTCAAAAGGTTGCCGACCCCTGGTCTATAGTAAAGTACAGTTATTAGAATAGACTAGTTACTGGTAAATTATCATACAGATTACGGATGCGGTATAGTTTTGTACTTTCATTCCCAATAAAATATTAAACATGGGTAAAATGTCTAAATTCTTTTTGAGCCATGTCTATCAGGGTCGGTTCCTGGCATAGGTGACATCAGAAGTAGCCCAGAATGCAAAACTTTAGGAGCGCCGAATTTTATAGGCGCCGAATTTTAAGGATAATAATGTTAAGTTTCAGGAATAAATTTTGTGATGATACGAACAGAATTTATAATTTTTCTTATTAAAAACTAGTTTTTGACTAATTTCAATTCCAACAACGATATTCAATCTCTTAACACCTCAGTGAATATCCTGCTCTTACCCTATTAATTTCCGTTTGCCAGAATAGTCTATATATTATGGCAAAAAATGAGTATGTGCCCTGTGCAGTGGGTGCATGACCCAATATTTTCTCACATCTTATTTCCTATGCAACAGAGGTAGGGCGCTCTTATGTAGATGACAACCTAGGGTGCCAAATTACCTAAGGACTGCTCTGATGTCTATAAACATTAGGTGCCATTCGATCATTTCGATGGTACATGTATTTCGGTATATCGTAGGCCCATATGTTAGTTTTAAGTCGAGAAAAACCTAAGAAAGCATTGTGCCAGGTTTATACAAGGGCAAAAAGAATCTTGTTGAACCCAACTTCACAAATATAATTTTTTATTTTATTTTTTCCTGAAAATGCTGCCCCTGGGACAAGTGCCGCCTGGGGCGGTTCGTCCCCCCCGCCCCTCCCCATCGCTACGCCACTGCATCGTTTCCCTATTTATAGATTCCTTTCATTTGCACCATAGATCGTAGAATGCAAAAAGAGACAATTTTCTGATCGTGATTATTTGTTGCTCACCATTTCTTAATCGCAAATATTTAAAGTGAAAGAGAAATGAAGCCTTCATCGGAAGAACCGCGGAAGTCCATTTTCGGTTTATTGCTATATCCCCCCCAATTTTAAAAAAAATCTATAGATATAATTAATCTGAAAACTTTAAAAGTATTTTAAAGTCTAGAGATATATTATATCTGTAGACTTAAAAAATTTTGGGGGGGGGGTATATCAATAAACCGAAAATGGACTTCCGCGGTTCTTCCGATGAAGGTTTCAAATGTTATAATATTTTACTAAGGTGAAAAAAGTATTGGTATCGCGTATCGATTACTGACTAAAAAAAGTATCGCGATACACACACGATACCGACCAGATAAAACTATCGCGATACACGGTGCGATACTGCAAAAAGATCGGCAATACCAAAGTATCGCGATACTTTACCGCGATATTAACAGCCCTGTTATTAATAAAGGTCATGTAATGTAATAAATCATATATACAGCGCCCCTTCAAGATATCAACTCCGAGGCACCCTCTATGCTAGCTCACATGATGTTTTTCATCATTAAAATGAATATTATACATCAGTCAGCAAAACTACGCACAACAAACTAACAGAGTATTCATGTATGTATGGCAGAACAAGTAAGTATGGTAAGATTTAGTTATTCATCAATCAACTGGGTTAAAGGTACATGTAAATACAACCAGCACTGCATGTATTTCAACAATTAAATAACTTTCTCAATCCTCAATCCAACCCAATCAATGAACATTGATCACCAATTCTGACTTTTAAAAACTCGAAACAATCAGGAACATTTATCACACAAAATCCCTCAAAAGTAAATAGACGCATGTCCAAAAACCAATTCCCGCAAAGTAGTAAATCTTTTTTAAAATGACGAGACCTGAGCGCTTGATCAACTCCAGGCAGCCCTGTGGAGTGCAAGGAATCACACAATCCTCCAGCTCACCATGAGCAAGTTTACCAGCATTCAAAGCATGCAATCTGAAGAAATTAAAATGGAGATGTTGTATTCATAAACACATAAATAAAGAATTCCTAACCGCTGTCAGAGGAATTTGATGCAGATATTTATAATGAATCAAAGATGAGCCGATTCATTACCAGATGTTAAGATAAGAAAAGTAAACAAATTCAATTAACTAAATGTATTAAAATGAATATATGAAATGATAATCTGAATTAGTTGTTCACTGTGAATAAATAATTCCCACATCAATATAAATGGTTAATCATTATATATACAATAATATTATACATGTATATTATTTATGCATCCTGAGCATTTTGTGAGCACATCCCTATATGTGGCAGCACAAGTGAGAAATTGGATGCCACAGAGTAATGGATAAATAACACTGGGACAAATATACGAGGAACTCAGTTCGATTCTGCTATCATCGTAAGGTTGACTAGCCCTTCTTTCGCTAGGTGGCAGCATTGAATAAATAAGATGTATAATGTAATGGGCACCTTGATGGTTGTTGACAGTTAAATTTGACTCCTGTAATGACTTCTTGTAGTTTGTTCATACTGTACTTGTATTGTAATCATACCATGTTACTGTCAGTTTGAAATTAAAGAAAGATTATTATTATAATATAAATTAAATACACACAAAAGTTAAGTACATATTTGTATGCATAAAACTGAACTGTGTAGAATCTCACCCATCAACATCTTTAGATGGCAAGATGAAGTTAAGGACTTTATCTGTGTTGATAGCCTGCTCTGTGTCTAGCGGAAGCTGATCAAACAATCACACAGATAGCTCATTACACAAAATCCTATCCTATCAACCTAATTTTTCCCTCAACCAAACATTCTTAAATATAAATTTCTCCATCCGTCACTTCTCCATTCAGGACGTGTGGTGTTGGTCTGTCATGTCACATCACAAGCGACCTCAGTAATTATTCCATTTTTAAAATTTGGCACAATTTAAATTATTACTTGTAATGCGACGTGCATCAAATTCCATATTCCGGAACTGTCCATTGAAAGCTTCTGAAGAAATTGCTGGCTAAGCTGAGCTATCACTAGTGCATTGGCAATGCATTTTGTTATATTAATCTGCACAACAATAATTGTCATAAGCAATGTTGTTGATGTTGGTCAGTCACTCAGTTCAGATACCACACATGAAATCCAACCCAAATACAGCAAACTATAATCAATAAATCTGTTCAGAGCTAATTAAGAAACAGGTTACCTGAACGATCATTCCATGAATACCAGAATCTTCATTCAACTTCTTAATTGCATTAATTAGCTAAAACAACAAATAGTTCTTTTAAATCAACTCCACTCGAGCAATCACTAGTATGTCTTTGAAAACAAGGTCTTCATATGCAATATAAATAAACTTCTATTACTGAAACACATTAGTAACGTGTTTATGTTTACCAAAAAATGCTACATTCTAAATTGCAACATCACTTTAAGACAGTTGAACTTTGTTGGGATGTGTTTCTTTTCAGCCGATTCTCTATTTTACCAAGATTCAGATTCTAGGGTAAAACCGATTTCAATTTTTTGCTAATTCCAGACACAGAATATTATAGGCCATCATTTGCCAGTTCAAAATCTTGCTAGTAGGCACATATGTAATTGTTCAACATATTTTATGTGTATACAGGTACATTATCGATCAATCATTCAAACTTGATAAATAAGCGCTTCTTCAATAATCTACTCAGAGGCGCTCCCAGTCCAAAGGTCAAAGGTGACAGATTTAAGAGAAGATTAAAAAGAAGAAGAGGTCCAGAGGAAGCCCATTACTGTGGGTTAGACAAAAGGAAGTGGTAACAAGTGCACTTTCATAATAGAGATGAAAAAGATGTAAATTTCCTGCTGAGTCCACATACAGAGTTTCATGGGTTGAGTTGAGTCGAGTCCGAGTTTTGAATATTTAAAAAAGTCTTATTTTCTTGAATTTTTAGTTTGGCAGTTTGCACAATTTGAATGAATTTTTTGTTTTTATCTCAGTTTACACTACAAAGTAATAACTAGTAACAAACAGTATTTGTGTCTGTCATTTTGTAAAAAAATCACCCAATTTTCGATTTCAAAATAGAATAACGGAAAGCCAATTTTTATTTAAACTTGGACCCATTGTTTGTTCGTTTTTATTTGAGTAATGCCGAGCCGACTTTCCGAGCATAGTTTTGGTTTATCTCCATTTTATAATCAATTGCATAAAAATCTCATTGTTATGACATTAAAATATGCATTACATTACATTTCAATGTTAATATATGCCCATAAAAATTAGGCAACATTGAAAATTCTTAAATAAAAGGTGCAAAACATCAAAGTTCTTGATATTGTTCTAATTGAAGTAGATTATTTTTCACTGAATTTTATATAATGCTGACCCATACACTGAGTCATATATAAACACAAAAAGTAAAAAAACTAGGCAAAACAAGTTTACTGACTTCAGTTATGCCCCATTAATAACATTCTGGATGCAGAGGAAAAACAGGAAAATGGTAATGGAACCACAATTATTCATAAGCCAATGATTGCCTAAAGAAGTTTGGTATCACAATGGTACATGCATGTATTATAAAAAAGACCGTGTATATACCTGTAAAAATTTCCAGCTTTTGTTACACAATTGATGTCTTTGCAATGCCCTGTATATTGTTAGTCTGCAGTCCTGAGAGAATTTGTTTGATAAAAACACCATAAATACTTAAAAAACAGACAAATTCAGGCCCTGTAATAGGATCATGTTAAGCATCAAGCTTATTAAATAAATGAAATTTCACCCATTTGGTTACCTCTTGTTCTGTGATTGTATTTGGGAGACGAATGTTGGTTGCACGAATTCCAACTTCCTCGGCAGCCTTGACCTTAGCTCGAATGTAAACATTGGAATCCTCTCTGTTGCCAACCTGTAAACAATCATTATTTCCATATAAAGCACCTGTAATTTCATCAATCAACTTTAATAAATGTGACTTAAATTTCATTCAATGGAATGAATATTGTAGCAAAGGAAAGCTTAGAGTGGAATAGTTCACATCATATATAATTTAAATTTAGGTTTTGTGGAGAACCATGGAATATTGATTGCCTTTTTGCAGTGGTGTCCAAGTCACAACAGTCCACATTGCTTTAGGTGCTGATTTATTCAGGTATTTTAATGGTTGGTAAAGGTTAAAAGTTTTACCTGAACAATTGCAAGCCCAGGAGAGAAGCTAGGGAACTTTTCCTTGATCTGTGCTATTTTGTTCTTAAGTCGCTGGTGGACTTCACTAAAAACAAACAAATCTTACAAATAAATTGCAGATGCACAAGACAAAATCAATCATACCTTGGCACCACAACCAATAATAAAATACTAAGAATTAAACTCAAAGTATTCACACTTCTGAAAACTAGCATTGGTCGGGAGGAGAGATGAGGAAAGACCTTTGAATATGATGAGGTGTGAGCGTTCAGGATGATATTCAACTAGCCAGTTATAGACTTCATCTGGGATATCAAGAGTGGAGACTTCGTCAAAAAAGGAATAACGTTTAACAGAGTCAAATGCTTTGGAGAAGTCAAGTGTGATTATTGAGACAGCTTCATTGATTCTTAGAAGATTCATCCCTAATCCTCAGTTCTATTGCTCGGGCAAAGTATAGCAACAAACATTGTAACGAATAATACATAAATTGTAACAAAGAAAAAGTACTGAAAAAGGGGTTGAAATTTACTTTTTCATTGAAGTATTTCGATTTTTTATGCTTTGTGAAAAGTGAAAGTACTTAAACTTTTAATGTACAGTAGAGGTGGGCAACATACACCAGGCAGGGCAGATCCAGCTCCTGGAACCTTTGAACTGGTCCAAGACATGTCATTTACATAAGCAATGTACCTTGCACTTTGGAAGCTTAACATACTTCATGTATTTTTAAAACTGAACAAACTTAAAACATATTTTTTATTATAGAGGAGGACTGTAGGTATTAGGATAATTTTATTGATAAAAAACAATCTCCTTTACTTCAATAGTTATTGTGAAATATTTTGTTTGCAGAGTCAAGGAAAGTGTCTAATGCGAAACTTGTGCGAGTTCAATATACAGTTACAGATGCCACTGAAGAAGTTGACCAAGGATCATGAAAATTACTAAAATCTATATAAATAAAGAGAAGAGTCTGAGTATGTGTGTCTGTCTGTCCGGATATGCATTTGCAGTTTTAGAGCTATTGACTTGGAACCCTCGCCGTTGGCTTGGGGAACACCTGTGACACCCAGTAGAGGGGTTGGTAA
Source organism: Bimastos eiseni (assembly GCA_959347315.1). Taxonomy (NCBI): domain Eukaryota; kingdom Metazoa; phylum Annelida; class Clitellata; order Crassiclitellata; family Lumbricidae; genus Bimastos; species Bimastos eiseni. The sequence continues at coordinate 17,714,517 of OY365811.1, forward strand.
ACCACACGGCCGCCGTCTTCCTGGTCTCCAGGGCCAAAAACTTCTCCCAGGAGTGCAACAACTACCCCAGTGAGTCCACATAAAAACAGCAAAGTTTCCTTCTCAGTTGCCAAGAGCATGTTGAGGAAACACCTGTTGCTCACCAAACAAAACTTGCTGATGATGCCGCCAGACATGCATCCTCCACAGCATTATAGGCACCAGAGGCAAGACAGGGAACAATGGCTGCTGATGCTGAAAGACAAGCAGCCTACCGGTCCATTTTCATTCTCGATATTTCTTAACCCGGGCAACGCTGGGTACCCCAGCTAGTGACTAATAAGGAAACACCCTTGAACCAGTCTAGTAGAGAATGTGATTGTTGGGTCCCGAGCATGCTGGTGCTAGGATCATCAAGTAGTAAGATTGGAATTAGTCATGGAGCAGACCCTGGAAGTAAAAGCCTATGTGAAAAGATCCAGATTCTTTAAAGCGAATTATCAGTTAGTGAGCATGAGGTTGCAAGAAAATAATTTGGAAAGTGAAATAAAGGGCACAGGAGTGAATAATGCCAGGTAAAAGTTTAGGGAACTAAGCAGGGAGATTTTGGAAGAAAAGATACCGATGCATAAAAGGACACGAAGAGAAGGTCATGGGTAACATGTGAGGTTCACCGAAAGAGAAGGGCAAAGTACAAACCAGGAAGAATATTTGGAAGCTGAAGGAGGAGACAGAATGGACCGGATTAGCATCTCAAGAGTGTTGCCAGACGTCAGAATTTAAAAAACAAGTATGTAAATAAGATATAACACTGTGTGGCACAAAGGCCGATCGTGTGGTACGGTCGCCGATTGGTTAGAATGGTCGGCCTGTAACGCTTAGTGTGCGCTGAGTGAGCGTGTTCGACCCTCGTCCGAGGCGTCACTGTGTAGGGAGTCTAGGGACCTTGAGCAAGTCCTTTGCCCACAATTGCTTTGCAGTACTACTGCAATTGTGCCGTCGTGGCTGTGCACTTCTGAGCAAGAAATGTTAGAAGATGGGCGATATCAAATTTCAGAATAAATAAATAAATAGCTGCAATAATGCAAACAAGAAAGCAATAAAGAGTTTTGAGTCAAGTTATCAGGAATGAAAAACGCAGGCAGAATAAAATCAGAAGCATAATAAAAGTGTTCAGCAAAATGCAACAAATTAACATCCGCTTGTAAGTGTGACGTCGACTCGCATTCCTCTGTCTAACGCGGACATCAGCTGACAGGACAATGTAATTTAATTTAGCACTTATATAGCGCCACTCAAATCAGAGGCACTCACGACTCAACATAACGCTAAAGAGAAAAAAGGAAAGTCTTCAAGCGCTTCCGGAAGGCAGCAGGGGATTGACAGCAGCTCCTTCCGAAGAGGGAAGGGGAGGCTGCTCCAGCTGGTGGGACCAACGTAAGCAAAGCTCCTGGATTGGGTCGTGGCAGAGCGCATGCGGTGAACCACCAGAATGCTGCTGTTGCATTTAATAATGTTTAATTCACCACTACATCTAAATTTTCTCAATACTTCAATATTCCAAAGTTTTATATAATCTATTCATGAAGAAATACACAAAACTTCTGCTAACAGTGACCTATACAGGTCGAAGTGACCTAACTAGGTCACTGAGATGACGAAGCCGCTTATTGGTCTGTCAGATTATTGGCGGCACAGAAAATATACCTTGCAAGTTCTTTTCCGCTAAGAAGTTGAGCCATGTTCGCCAACAGTTGATCAGAACAATTAATCAGAACTTGCCAACAAGAATCTAATACCAAGCAGAAGCCGAAACATAGACGTTTATTTATACAGTAAGTCAAAGCCCATCACAACTGATAAACCACGTTCTATATCGACCAACGGAAGCTCAAAGAAAGGCTTTGGCAAATAGCCTATCACAGCCAATCACCGACCAATCACAGACGACGTCTCATATCGACCAATCACAGCAGAAGCCCGGTCATGGGATAAAAAAGTTCGCGACCGAGGTAAAAGAAGATCAAGGTCGAACCCAGGTCGAGCCGAACCTCGATTCAAATTGGTGTATAGGTTCGAATTCGAAGAGAATCCCCGAATCGAATGAGCATATGCGTGGAACTTCTGCAGCCGAAAGATCGGCCTAAAATCGCATACAAAAATTGCTTCTGCGGCCGAAAATTCTTCGTAGGCCTATATGTCTAAAAACGACGCCTAACCTGACCCTCACCGACACTCACGATGCCTATAATCTGACCCTAACCGACCCTCACGACGCATAATATTAACTTTTTGGGTGTTTTTAAGTGTGCCCCAGACAGCCACGCCTCATCTGCCCGACGCCGGCAGGATTTCCATTTTGCCTAGCGGCCCGCTACCTTCATTAGTCATCCAGCTTGCACGCGCGACGCTCGTCCAAACGACGCCTATCCCACGTGTGCGCTGAGGTTTAGGGCCAACGTCGCGTACCCCAAGTGGCCAAACGCTATTGGCTCCGACTAATTAGGCGTCTGCCGAATCTCTAGCGGCTGGCTGCAGCGTAACACGGGAAGCGTTGGAGGCTAGCTGTGGTTGCACCCAGTGTGGCGCTAATATCGCCTCTAGGGCTACCAAGGTGGCTGGCTGCTGGGTCCCGCGGGGATTGGTGGAGGCTAGCTATGGTTGCACCCAGCGCGGCGCTAATATCGCCTCTAGTGGATACCCATGTGGCTTGCTGCTGGCTACCGCGGGGTTTTGGAGTGGGCTAGCTGTAGTTACACCCAGCGCGGAACTAATATCACCTCTAGTGGTAGACTATGGGAAAGACGTCGGCACTCCGCCGGGTGTTGTAGGGGACTGTCAGCCAATCCCCAAAGGTCCATAGGTGGTAGACTGGGAAAGATGTCGAATCCCCACAGGGCCATACGTGGAAAATTAGGACCAGTTCTAAAAGGGCTGTAAGATTATTTCTTTGTACAATTGGCATTCAAATCTCAAAAGTGCATAATTCACCAAGATAACACAAACTTTTGAGATTGTATTAAACAGTTCTTAATGTGGCTACTGCATGAAATAGAAAAAGACTTGAAGATCTTTATGAAAACAATTATATTGAAGTTAGCACCAACATATATCACAAAGAGTTACAAACATTGGACCAGTATTGGCTTAAACGAATTCTGATAAGTAGGATAAAAATGAAAAGAAAAATTACAGAATTATTTTTATGCTGTGGTGATGCAGCATTTATAATTAATAGTTTTGGCTATAGGCTGAATATTTTGAAAATCCTTCGTTTCAAGTAAACACATAGATTATATATATATATATATACGATAGTAATGTCTGAATGTTTCTATATCTTTGGGTGCTATATTTTTAGCACTGTGTAATATCATTAGGTACACTTTAGCAGAACAGAATTTAATGCTTTTTCATTTTTCAAACATTTGATGCCAGATATTTATATTATATATAAACTTATATATATTTGACATCAAACTGTTTGAAGGATGAAGAAGCATTAAATTTTGTTCTGCCAAAGTGTGCCTAATGACATACATATATATATAAATATGTGGGCTGTACCGCATAGGTGATTTTCACTGCTCGGCCAAATATGAATAATTAGCAAACTATTCGGCGGAATACGAATAGTATATAAATAGGTCTACCGACAAATTTCAAAATTGAGTTAAATTTTCAGTTCAGTAAGTTTAATACATAAACTAGCAGTAACAAGTTAACTATAGTATACATGTAATATATACATGCATATATATATACATATATATATATGCCTATTTTGAGAAATGAAGATGCATAAAATTCTGTTCTGCAAACCGCCTAATGATGTGGTGCTAAAAGTATAGCCTCCAAAGACATAAAAACATTCTGACATATTACTATTTTATATATATTAGAGCTGCACTGAATAGTGGGTCAAATAGTTATTATGTTGCATCCTTCCGCCAATCTGTATAAACTACCGGTACTAGGAATGGAACTAATTTAACTAAACTTAGAAATGAGACGTCTGACACTGCGGCACCTTGGTCCATGCAGTAGATAGCTTTTTCAGTTCACTCAATATAGCAGCCGCTGCTTGTGCAGAAGAACAAATGTCACGTGACCGCTACTATTTGGCCGAATAACTATTTGACTCACTATTCGGTGCAGCCTTAATATATATAAAATAGTAATATGTCAGAATGTTTTTATGTCTTTGGAGGCTAATACTCAAATAGTAATAAGACCCAATTAACTGACTATTTCGTAGTAGTATGATGATGATGATGATGATGATGATGATAATGACGAGGACGACGACGACGATGATGATGATTATGATAAAAATAATAATGCGTGCAATCCGTATTATGGTTTAATTGGTTTTGTAGTTTACTGACATTAGCGGCCGATGTTTCCACGAGATGTCGTTAAATTGAGATTAAACAAAGCAAACGGCCGTTTCTTTGTTTAATATACCGCCATCATTCTGTAGTCAGCAAGCTAAGAGGCTGTAAGACCACGCACCCACCCACCATTTGGTCTGTAAAAGCGATAAATAAACTTGGCATTCTCTTTGGCCGCAACCCATCTCCCCGACTAGCGCGGCCGTGTCAAATCGTTTCTGCAGCTGGTATATGTCTACGTATGTACAGTCCCCACCCCAAGGCATTCCCCATATCGAATCTCTGGTGCTAGCTGTCTGATCTGTTGTGGATCGTCGTCGGCCCTACAGTTTCTATGGTGGACGGCTGTAGGCTAGACGAGGGAGGACGGAATCGCCCACGCGTGTCTTCATGTGAGGGATAGTTGAAGGGACCCCACTAGAATCCAACGTCAACACTATTTCTTCAGTTAACCTCATCTGGCCTTCATAGGTTCGACGACTTTGGCTGTCTGGGGCATGCGCTAATGGTTGCGCATGCGCAGAGGTCCTCGCACGCTAAATTTTGTATGGGTTCGGCCGCAAAGTAGAATTTTATTTTATTTTTGGGCCTAAGGTTCGACCGCAGAAGATTAATACTTTATAATTAATCGTTCTATAGCAGCGTAGACTTAGAGGGCGTGGGCAGAAAGGGACGGTCCCTGGCTCCCTTCCGAAATTTCAGGTGAAGGGGATGGGGGCGGGGCTACTTTTGACCTCTCCAATTTCACAAATATTTCAGAGACTTCATTTCTACAGTACGTCTTTCCATTGTTCATTATTTTATTGCTGCATCCATGTTTGGGAATTGAAATTTGTTTCCAATCTGTCCCCATGCCTCATTTTTGTCGATCCGTTCGCCCCCTCCCATACCTAGGGGCCAAGGCCAAGTCTCCGCCTATGTCGTGTGGGTCTATGGCGTACCAGCAGCGGCTACCTAATTTAAGGCTCGGCTATCCCCTCTTAAATCTAGCCTACCTTAGAAGCACTGCAGCTTCTTCCCCGATACCCATGACACCTATCGACCGCAGATGAGCGGCAAAGTCTTCCACTAATAAAAAAAAATCATCCAGGGGATCTGAGCATTCATTTAGTGCATCAAGAAGGCTACGTATTCAGAAGCGCTAGCTTCCAGCTCAGCCACTACTAATAAACTAGTCTTTTAGACTTTTACCCTTCCAAAACGGAAAATCTGCTGATAGGCTGCCATAGTTTTAAAGGTTTGAAATAGAGATTTGCTGAGTTTCAATATTCGATTCGAAAATGAATCGGACAAAAATGAATCGGTAGGCCTATGTTAGGTGTAGCCTATTCTATTGACCGCAAATTAGAGGATGTTTTCCACTTAAAATGTTTATCAAAGTCAACCTTCTGAGATTTGTGAGGTCAACAGCTCAACGCCCAAAGGGTTCATGCTTTCAACGCTTTGAGTCCACAGACAACAAATATTATTTTAGGTTAACGAGAGCTTCCATCTTGGCCGGCGCACAATAATTTCCTGAACATTTGAGGAATGTCCAAAAATTCGTAGTTTTAAAGAGTTGCGGAATTGATCCACGCAATTATTATCGTGATAAGCGATCACGAGTGAACATTTAACAGCGAAATGTAATCAAGTTTAAAATAATAAAAACTAAAACAAGCAGGTCGTCGAAACTGCGAAAGTGATAACGCTTTGATTCGTAGAAGAGTAGGGTTTGGAATGAGTTGTATAAATCGCTAGGTGCCGCGTGCAATGTCGTCTGCTTTCAACGGTGCTTGCAGTGGCGACGGCGGTGGCAGCGTTGCTTGACCGATGAGTCGCGCGACGACTGCGAGGAGTGTCCGCTGGTCTGTCGGGGAATGCTACTGACCGACGTCCAGTTAGCGACTGGACTTGTCGTTTTGTGATCGATCTCCGAGGTGAGCCGAATTTCTTGCAGTTTTTTGTAAATGCGCATTGCTGTCAGTAGCTTAATATGCCGTAACCAAACTATAAAAACGTTCCTACTTCGGTGCGAGTGCAATCGTAAAATGCCTCTATCATGACTGATCGTTAGTAGTTGTCTCTCTGGAATAAGTTGCCTTGCAGCCTGCGACTTAATTATCTTAGCCGTTCTTTGCCCCATTTTCGTAGTCCCTAGGCTAACTTGTTAAGTGCCAGAAAACATTCTTGTGCACCATGGTTGTGTACTATTATGACCCTAACGCCTCTGATTCGTTTCTCCTGGGATGGCTCCATTTAAATTTGTGATTTACTATTGCAATAAATATTTTCTGGACTACAGTTGGGATGCACGTGATTAAAACACTTAGTTCGTGGGACCATTTATTACAAGCATTAGGCCTGTGTGAAACATTTGGAAAGCAAGGGCCATTATCAGTTATTCATTTGTAACCAAGGCATAGGCAGGTTTTTTAATGGCTGTGACTGGGTCAGAGGCATTTTATGGTGAGCATTTTCATTATTATTATTTTTTTATATTTGTATTATTATTATTATTTTAGAACCTTTAATGGCAGGAGCATGAAAATGTGAATGCTACAGTGCTAAAAGTCCAGTAAGAGAACCAACCAGTCAAAAAGGCTCACGCAAAATTAATTAGGCCTATATCAGTACATAACTGGTAAAACCAGAGACTGAATTGTGTAGATCAACAGGTTATTCTGTGAATTTTAAATCGGTTTTTGTAACTCTTTAATGTGTAGATCAACTGGTTATTCTGTGAATTTTAAATTGGTTTTTATAACTCTTTAATTGTCGTCCCTTGGGCTGTTAGAACGTGCCTCTGAATGCTACAGCGTTGAATCTTTAGGTGCATATGGAGAGGTGTTGAAACAAGTACACAGTCTCCATGGGGTCTCCTGATGCGGCGGTCATGTGGCAACCCAACTGCGTCAAAAACTTTTTTACTATTATTATATTTACTATTAATATATTAATTAGCATTTATAGAGCATCTCTCGCAGCAGACTGTTCTAAGGCACTCTTAGCATGACCAGTTTATGGAAAGGAAGGTCTTTAAGCAATGAAGAAAAGCAGGTCACGATCCTGCAAGTATCACTCAGGAATGCAGGGGCATCCAGGTAGGGGGGTCCGAAGGCAAATGCCTCCAATTTCACGTGGAGGGGATATTTTTTAGTCTTAAGGGGGAATATTTTGCCTTCCATACCCTTGGGACTGGGGGTTGCCTTCATCACTCAGAGGAGCCAAGGATAGGTCATTAAAGGTCTCGCTGGGATAAAAAGGTTTGCGACTGAAGTATGAGAAGATCAAGTCGGTGAGTTAGAGTGAAAAAGGTGAGATGAAAGAGCAAAGAGTGGGTAACACATCAAACCACAGAGATACTTAGGTGCTAGACCCTGCTGAGGCTTAGCAACCCAAGGCAAGACTTTGATTTGAGACAAAGCCAGGAGCCAGTGTGGATCATTGATCATGTAAGTGGAGATATGCGAGTACTGGAAAACACAAACAATCTGCAATCGCACTGCAGCTTTTAGGATAGATTTAACTGGGGTCCAGGGACACCCGAGCCTTATGGAGCCCAATTAGTAGTAACCAATTGCAATAAGCATGCGTGTACAAACGAAGGCATGCACTGTGGTGTCTCTAAGATGGGTTACCAAATACACGGATGGCCTAAGGAGGACATGGAAAGCCAGGAAGGAGGACAAAGGAAGATGGTTGTATGTTTCACTCTAGACTCTGGAGTCAGAGGATCTCCAAAGTAATTAAAAACAAGTCATATTGGGAAGAGTATGAAATCAAGTGAGGCTCTTTATCATAATGTTGCAAAGCATTTACTTAAGCAATCAACTGCACCTTCTTGATTATACACAGTATTTATCTGAGGAGCACATGCTCCACAGCAAATCCTCGTTTAGCAATAACACTAGAAAAATAAACATTCTTCATATTTATCTTTGTAAGAATGTTTCCTTTCAACATAGTTGTGTAAAGTCGTTTAAACTGTCATGAAATGATGGCCTAATAAACATACAAAAGCCTGGACATTCCCGCATTTTTAGCTTTGCGTGCCAGACAGAGGACATGATTCCAAAAAGGACATGTTGAACAACTCTCGGTAAGCAGGACAATAATTCTTATAGGCATGTGGTGTGGCAGAGAGCAGGGCAAGGGCTTAGTCAGCAGGGCATTTACCCTGCTGTAGTGCCGCTACTAATCAACAGTAACTCTTAAATATCCATTTTGATACCAGAGACCTGTCCATTGTGCAACGGGCGATTTATGGTGCATAGGGCAAACATTCTGGCAGAAACAGAGCAGAGCAATGACCAGGGCAAAAGTTTATTTTTCGGGGTGTTTGCTCTGTTGTAGTTTACCACTGATCAATGGTAACTCTGAAAATGGTTAGAAAATGTAAAGCATCTGTCAATACTCTACTCTACAGTCACATGATCATTTTATCTGCTTGAAAGCTGATGTCTGATGGTATGCATATGTGCTGCATGACCCATGACTGGACTGCAGTTACAATTACAATATGCACTGCATATTTAATTAGCCTCACCTGCATACAATACAATAAAACTGTATTTGCTTTGCTATTGCCTTTCTTACAGTTTAGTTTAGAAGTGCATACACGCCTCGACGCAGTTGTAATGCAGATCAATTGTGCGTGAAGGACTTGCTCAAGGTCCCAACACAGTAGCTCCTCAGTCGAGAGTCGAACCCGCACTTTCCCCACTGAGAGCCCACCGCTCTAACCAATCTATGCATCTGAGCCTTTTCCTGTCTTTTCCAATTCTATGTCTTCTGTTATAAACAATTCTCATCCAGCAACACTTGCAGAAGAACCTTGTCCCTGCCAAATAAAAACATTTTAATTAACAATATTCCTCATCTCCTTTATTCATGCAGTAATTTTATCTCAGCATTCATTTAGTGCCCCTCCAAGTGCCTAATCAGGAGCGCTCCCAGGGGTCCCAGCCACTAAACTGATATTTACCCATCATAAACTGAATTGCTGTTGTTGTACAGCAGCTGATATACATATAGTTTTAAAGGTTTGAAACAGGGATCTGTAAAGCTTCTATATTCAATTTGAAAATGAATCGGACAACAGTATGTGATTCTTTTCAAAATGGCATTTTTGATTCTAAGCATTTCTGAATAATGAATGTTCTGAATTATGACTTTCAAATCATAACCAGTTGGATTTAACTGTTTCTGCAATAGGATTGGTCGTTGTATTGCTGTGTGCAACGCTTCACGCGACGGCATTAGTGGCAACAGCATCCAAATGGCAGACAAGCTGACATCTAGTGGGCACAGGTTTGAAGTGCAATTGGATAAAATTTTTAAGGGAGAGCAAAAAGAATGATTCCACTGTTGTCGTTGAGAGTGGTGCTTGATTTACTTGCCATTGAAGTTGCAAATTGTTTGTTGGAGAGAGAGATAATTCAGTTGGCAGACAAACATAGACAGACTTTATGCTATAATCCTTCTAAAATAAATGCAGAATCTTTTATTTGGGCACAACACAACAAAGATTTGTTATTCTGGCTTTGCATAGACCCCAGATGCCTCACTAATTGGCATGCTTGTGATGTATGCACTAAAGTATGCCACTAAATTTAATCGACACAGAACCAAAACAGAGCAGCATAATTGGTCTTAATTTAAAGAAAATTTTGATTGTGTTATTTTAGGTAGCTTCATTTTTAATTTGATTGAAATTGTTATCGAACCTACATTGATATACTGATAACTGTGTTACTGTGGTATGCCTGAGATTGCAAGAGGCGCTCACAGTACTGCATGACTATTTTGGACCTGTTATTTGTATATATATATATATATATAAATATATATATATTTAATATATGTATGTATATATAATGCTTCAGTGTATGCACTAAGCTGAACATGTATATGGCAGCCTTGCCTTGCATAGCTAATTTGTTGGCTAGAGATGTGTATTAAGTTAACTGAGCATGTGCAGCGCCTATATTAAGTGGCTGATGTTGTAAATTTGAACTGTTTACAATATACACTAGTTGATTGTGTGATGATGTAATAATAAGGAGAAAATTATTTTTCATTTAATTTCAAACTGACGAAGCACAGTATAATGGGTTGAGTTGAGGTTTGAAACTGGTTTCTCATGTTTTATATGAAAACAGAAACATTTGAAAACTTTGAATTCTGTCGATGTCAATTAATGGACATGTACTTCTAGAAGATAGCTGTTTATAACTATAAGTAGCAATAGAGGAAGATTTAAAAAAATAAGAGCGGCCTACTGACTACATGGGTGTAGTGTGTAGGCTGCTAATACCAAACAGTTACTCACTGATCCAATTAAAAATTCAATTTGAATTCGAATCTTTTCCCCGACTCAATTCAAGATTCGATTTGACTGCAAATTTGTGATTTACAGGTCCCTAGTTTAGATCTTTTTTGAAGTGAAGGTATGGGAGGACTCACTTTCACTATGTTTTTACTATGTCTGTGGATTATGTGAATCATCATATTTGCATAATTGCATATTCATGACTTGCAAAAAAATGAGATATCATGTACCCATTTCTACTCAGAATTCTCTGGCAAATGTCTCCAGTTATTTGGAATATTGTTACTTGCTTCTTATGGTATCTTTAGTTCCAACTTACATTAGCTCCAGAAGGAGAACTCTGGCTATTGTTGTAACAAATACATCAATGTACGAAAAAATTATAAATTGTAAGCAACATGGATGTCAGGCCGGGAACGCCACCATGATGTCATTAATAGATATCTAGGATAAAATTTCTGAAACTGTTGATAACAATGAATTTTACATTGATGTGTTTATTGATATTGTAAAAGCATTTGACACCATGAACCATAAAATGTTAAGTCATAAATTAGAAAACATAGAAAATTCCTCTAAAATGGCTCCAGAATTACTTGCAAATGAGGTACCAACAAGTTTTCTGTAATGGATTCATATCATCTTCCCAGCTAATTCAGTATGGTGTCCCACAAAGATCCATGTTAGAATCCTTTCCGTTTCTAGTATTTATCCACGATCTTCCTTATGCTGCGCCTTTACTTCGCTTTCTACTATTTGAGGACTGTACAAATATTTTTGCATCCCATAAAACACCTGATGGGCTAATCCATTTTTTAACCATGAACTTACTCATGTGAGTGACTGGTTCTCCATAAATAAACTTTCCAATTATATAGTGTTACAATCTCTCTGTAAACAACTCCATTTTGTTAACAAATCCAACAAATTAATAATAATGTAATTTCTTGCATTAGTTCCATGAAGTTCCTTGGTGTCCAAGTTGATCAGCATCTTTCATAGAACAAACACATTTCTAGTATAGCTTCAAAAATAGCAAAGAGCATAGGAATACTCTCAAGAATTGCTGCCTAGTGAAATCCTGCTTAACCTGTACTATACAAGGATGGAAATATCGTATATGGGCTTGCAAATATTGTCATTATTATTCAAGGGATAATTATTTGAGTAATCTTGGTTGCTTTGCATACAGGAGACAGTGACATATTTTATGGGACTAAAATTCTAAATGCGATTCAATTAAATGCACTACAGACAAATGCTCTCATATATAAGTTCTGTAACAACTAACTCCCTCCGTGCTTTGATTATTACTTCACTCATACGTCATCAATTAATCCCTACCAAACATGTTGGGTTCATAGCTTCAGACCTATTTTATATCGGTCTGCATCTAGGCAATTTGCCGTGAAATATAATGGCCCATTAATATGGAACTCTACTCCCTTAGATATTCGTCTGTCTAGGTCACATAATACCTTTAAAATCCAACATAAATGCTTCCTAAGCGAACATGTCACTCCTGATATGTGAGGTGCATGAGTGCATAGTTAACTAGTTAAGTTTTTGTTCTTCTCTCAAGCTCCCACTTAACCAATTACGCCCACCTGCTGCTTGGCTACTAAATGAGCAAGGGTAAGTCCTGCTAGCGGGACATTTATATGTCCCTTAGAGGCCTCTTTCTCTTCTCCCCATTGATCCGAGTTGATATTTTTATTGTAATCCCCATTACATTGTAATTTGTATATGCTTGTATCTTATATTGTATTGGGGTTAGTCAAATAATTGGTTAGTTAATGGTTAAAATATAGCCTTGTGCTCATTTCATTGCATTGGCTTCCAGTTGAGCAGATGATCTCTTTGAAATTTATAAAACTCAGAATTCCAATTAATCAAACTGCATAAAATCAGTCATTATTTAGTCTCATCGCTATCAAACAAGGTCATCTGGCTGCCTATTTATGGTCATGTCTAAAACTGTGTTGGTTAAGTGATCATTTTCAGCTGCTAGATCTACATTTTTTAAATTCCCTATAACCACAGCCTCACTTTGGAACATATGGAACACTTGCAATCAGGTGAATTTCAGGGCTGAAGCAGTGCACCCGCTGAGTTCAAAATTCAATCCCAGACAAAGCTGTATTTGAGGCTAGCATGTGAAGCCGAACTCAGTATTTCAATCAGTATTAACTCTTCAGTCTCATCGCTAGTCAGCAGAGAACAGTTGTAGTCAATGAGTTTTTCTCTTTCAGTTCCCACATATAGATTTTTTGCTAAGACCATTGTTGACTGTGCAACCGTGAGCAAGAAGATATGGCTACAAGGCTTTGACTTTTCTTCTCTGGGGAAAGAGCTTCGTACGTGTCAAACGTAAGAGTGGTGCATTATAGGAATCATATGCAGAGAAGGTTTTATCTGTTGAAGCTGTTAAGCATTTGTATAAGTCTTTGTGGTTTTCCGATTGGATTCATATAATTTACTATTTTGGACAGTTGGGCAGTGGGCATTGAAACTATAATACATTATCAGTGATGATTTTTGAAATATTTGCTTCAAATTGCCTTTGTATATTTTGGATAAGTTATATTATTATTACTGAAATTTGTAACAGAAAGTGAAACTTACAGGCTTTTTGCATTTTTTAAGTAATTTTCTACTTGACAATGGTAATAACCAGATTGATATTTAACCTTAGATTGCCTTTCATTGGTTTGTAATTGAATCATAGCCTGCTCAATGTTCAGCTATTTTCAGCATCCAAATTTCAGCCTGGCAAAAACCTTTGGCAATGTCTCAAAATGTATTCTCATGTGAATGATAGCTGAGCAGAAAAGGCAATAGCTGAGAAGAAAAGGCAGCCAAGATTAACAAAACTTGGATTTATGATTTATGTGGCTTTGTTGCCTGTCTATCTGCCTACTTGTCTGTCTGTCTGTCTGTCTGTCTGGCACTTCTTTTCAGAGCAGCTGCCATGGGAATTTTGTGTTCTATTTTCTCTGTGCGACAGTAGACATTTATCAACTTACTGTATGCCAATAGTTGACAGCAGATGGATTGTGCTAATTGCTTCCTTTCATAAATGATGCTCTGTCTGCATTCTCGGTTGGTTGTAAGGTCCTGCATGGTGTTGTGTTATGGCGGTCCATAGATTTTCACGTGGAATTCACCTGGAAATATTATATGGCCATCACAAATGCTGGATAATTATATCATCTTTCAGTAGCAGAATTTTGTTGTCTGTTTCAGTAACACGTTTCAGAACTCCAGAAGGTTATGAAATTCAGCATAAGGTCATTGAGCAGTTTCGTTGAAGAAATCATGTTTCTCGGTGGTGATGTTAGCATTTGTGAAAAGTGCACAATTACTGAGGATGACTCGATGGCAGTAGAAGAAGTCATGACAGTCACTGGTGACAATATATCTGAAGGTGTGTCACATTCTGTGGCAGCTGTCAATGAGGGTATTAGTGCCACTGCTGCTGTTGCCAATTCTGAACTGTTAGCAGACACTGTCAGTAGCACCAAAGGCTATATTCGTGAGACTATGATAAATGAGGCCATGATGAGAGAGGACTCTGAGAATATTTCTGCAAACAGCACAATTTTGCTTGAGCATGCAGAGACTGGTACAAGCTGTGCTTTTAGTACTTCTGATATAGTTGGTGCAAGTAATGCTAGCAAAATTTCTGACTATAGCCCAATTTCTGACACAGGAGTCAACCCTACTAATAAAATCCAGTGCTATGTGACAAGACCACCTACAACTGATAAAACCGAAGATAATGTTGTTCATAATAGGGTTAAGAAGATGATGGAAAGTAGTACTAAAGGTGAATTTAGCAACTGTCAATCATTTCATGATGACTATGCACGTGATGAAAACAAGACTTGCATTGACAATGTCGGATCTAAGTATAACCAGAGTGTTGTCGGATTTAAAGATAACAAATATTGGCATGATGATGGCGTTTCTGTGGCGTGCAACAACTGCATCTACAATAACGATCATTGTCGTCTTATTTCATCCAACAGAGGCACTTTCTCCTACTCAGCTAAATATTCCAATCACCTAGAAAGTCAATCTGCTGTGTTCTCCAACAAGAAAGTAACTGTCAGAGAAGAACTAAAGTCACAGTCAAATCAATTAAACAATGGTTCTCATGTTGCGAAGAGTTGTCATGATAATTCTGACTGTAGAGACGTTTGTTCACCTGATGCATCACGTCGTATTATCCAGTTTCAGACAGATGGAGGAATTCGAGATACATTTAGTACTGATATTGAAATGATATCTTCATTTGCTTCCAGTAAAACTGAGAACATTATGATGAATTGTGGTTTCGACCAACAAGTCTCTGCGTCCATTTCTGAAGCTGCAGACAAAGCTGCTGATGCTGGTGATCTACATGGGATGAAGGTTAGTGCACATTCTTTTGATCACTGTGGCAGTCGCTTCTAATGAGCACTGTAAGACATTGTTTGTGTATAATGTATATGTATATATTTATATATATATATTATATATATATATTATATATATATATACACGATATAATTCCTGGTGTGTGCCAGTTCAGGTCTAAGTGGAGAGTTGCTATTCTGAATGAATGGGTATGAGAGATGGGTGGGAAGGAGCGACTAAGTTACTAATAGGTGGTGTAACCGATGGCATACTAAGCTTTTAGTTAATATTTTGCAAAGAATTACTCTTTTACATACTATGATTGGTGCTAATTTGTTTATTGAAACTTTGAACATCTCCAGGTGGCCCTAACTAGTGGGACCTTGCAATCCCTAATTAGGTCTCCAGGGCGATCCAATAATAATTTTAAGAACTGTAATGATTGCGATTTGTTCTTTGTTCCTATTTGTTTTTGGATTGCCATATAAACTATGATTGATTGATTGATAATTATTGATGTAGTTTTGACCTTTTATGTGCAAAATTATAGGTGTGCTTAATAGAGCAGTTGATGTTGGGTCTTTCCTATGCAATTAAGTAGAACAATAATTAGGCTACCAGTTCTGTTGGGTAATTTATATATAAATGGGAGGACTGGAAAGATATTAGTGGCCTATTTCCTCAGGATTATTGATGCCTTCAAAGCGACCTTAGTTTTTGCCAGACCTTGTACAACAATGTACACATAGATTAATGGTTGTGGCAAACATTGTGTGATTGCTATAAAGGCCATGTTGTTGTCTGGTACACACAGTAGTCGTTTTTATGGAGACAGAAGTGTCTTGGATGATGATGATCATCATCAAAGTATTGCATGGTTATTGGTTAAACAATTCTAACAGCTGTGTAAGGTTGAACACAGGTGCTGCATGTGAAGTCATTGTGTTTTCTTGTATCATTGGGAAATATGTGCTTGAGATTCTGACCTGTTACGAGGTGTCTGCTGTTATAAGACATTTACTACATTTAAGAGTGTGAATTGTATAATTCGAATGCAGCACCTCTGCTCAAGCAGATGCATGATGTGCTTGTCCCATATCAATCATCTTGGACTTACAGATTTCGTTTCATTTGGTGATACCCTGCCTTCTTCGTGTCTTTATTATTCTGCCTCGTTCTTTGTGTCTTGCAGCACTTTTTGTCTCGTCTGCTTCTGTCTCTCTCTTTTTTCTTTCAGTGTCTCTCTGTGTCTGTCTCTGAGTCGCTTAAAGCCTCTTTTTGTAGTAAAGCAAATTCAGATGAGTTTGGCTGTTTGTATTCACTTCATTGAAGTGCCAGTCTACCTATAGATGATGGCACTACTCCATGTGGTGGAATTGCTAATAAAAAAGGGTTTTGTTCTATGTTGCCTAGTATTGCTGATAGGTTTATCAGCACCATGCAATGACGTTTGTTATTCTTTATGATCTCTGTGTTTTGTGTATTCTAAATGCATTGGCTCTTACAATACTGATACCATCATCATAATGTGGATACAGTTCTTTGCTAAATTTAGTTTCCCTCCAACAGAAGAAGCACTCAGGAGAAATTTTTGAAATATATATATATAGCGCTGTCAGCTGACTTGTTTCAGTGTCTTTGAGAAGTCCTGGAATATGTATAAAATATTTTGTGGCATGCTAACATATTGAATTTATGCAGATATTTGAATAAAGAATTATTAGTTAAAGGGATATAGAAGGCATTTAATGAGCAGAATAATTATTTGACTTATTAGCCATTAATGTGTAATCAGATAATACTCTGAGGGTATTGACTTTCCCCAACTCACCTTCCTCTTTTCTCACTTTATAATATTATAACCTTTTCCATCACAGTCCATGATCTGGGACTTACTCTTGACTATGAGCTGACTATGAGCAGTTATTACTAGCAGCTTCTCACCATTTGAATCGTTGCATCGGAGTTTTACTAGTAGCTTCATCAACTAAGAGTGGTCTCTCGGTCTCTCACTTATTTGCTGGCCTTCTCCTTGGGGTCCTGAGGCGACTGGATCGTGGTCTGCGATCAGATGCTCAGCTTATTGGGCAACTTTCTAAATTTGCTCCTGTCTCTGCATACATGTGTGAATGTGTTTCATTGGCTGCCTGTGTCCCAGCGGATTTCATACCACATTGGTGCTGTGGTTTGGCATTGCGTTCTTGGTTTTCCATCTCATTTGCATGATCTTTTTCGCCTAGAGTCTGACATTGCGGCATGTTAGGTGCTTTGCTCTGCACATGGTATGAGCTTCTAGTTCCATGGGCTTGCTTGGCCATTATGCAGCGCCGTGCTTTTTTGGTATTTGGGCCCATCCTTGTGGAATGACTTCTCACTTGAGCTCAAGTCATTGTTTTAAATCGTGGCTAATAATGGCAGGCATTTATTGTGATATGGCCATTTCAATTTTTTCAAATAATATATTGCATTCATAGTGATATGAGCATTTCTAGTTTAGCCAATAATTGCATTTGGTAGTTTTCTGTTACTTGTTAGTGGACGTCTTAAAATAAGAGCTTGCATTTGCTGGTCAATCTACTAGGAAGCATCACTTTACTTTCCTGTGGCACCAATGAATGACAACATACATGTTTAGGCCTTTTATCTTAACTATGAAGTGAACGATTTGTCTGTTTGTGTGTAACACAATGGCTCACAGCGGGCTGCTGTGGCAATATGAAAATTTCACCAAACATTCTTATTCGAATTTCTTGGACATGATTGTTTTCAGGACACAATTTACTTAAAATTTCAATATTTGGACATTTTAGTTTCATAATTGGCCACATTGCATACAGTTCATGAAAAAACCGATGACCACTTAGTCAGTTTTATATCTATTTATATCTGTTGATTTCGCATTAAATGGAAAACAGTGTAACATAGACTTTGGCTACAATTGATAAGTTTTATCAATTGTAGACAAAGTATTTCTACTGTTTCCACAGTGTCAGTTATAGACATAACCTCTATTTTTGTTCTTTTCACATTTTCAGTTATAGTCAGAACCTCTATTTCTGTTGTTTTCACATTTTCAGTTAGGGACAGTAACTCTATTTCTGTTGTTTTCACATTTTCAGTTATAGTCAGAACCTCTATTTCTGTTGTTTTCACATTTTCAGTTAGGGACAGTAACTCTATATCTGTTGTTTTCACATTTTCAGTTATAGTCAGAACCTCTATTTTTATTGTTTTCACATTTTCAGTTATAGTCAGAACCTCTATTTCTGTTGTTTTCACATTTTCAGTTATGGAGAGTGCCTCTATTTCTGTTGCATTGCAAATTATAGACAAAACCTTTATTTCTATTGCATTGCAAATTATAGACAAAACCTTTATTTCTATTGCATTGCAAATTATAGACAAAACCTCTATTTCTATTGCATTGCAAATTATAGACAAAACCTCTATTTCTATTGCATTGCAAATTATAGTCAAAACCTCTATTTCTATTGCATTGCAAATTATAGTCAAAACCTCTATTTCTATTGCATTGCAAATTATAGACAAAACCTTTATTTCTATTGCATTGCCAATTATAGACAAAACCTCTATTGCTATTGCATTGCAAATTATAGACAAAACCTCTATTTCTATTGCATTGCAAATTATAGACAAAACCTCTATTTCTATTGCATTGCCAATTATAGACAAAACCTTTATTTCTATTGCATTGCCAATTATAGACAAAACCTCTATTGCTATTGCATTGCAAATTATAGACAAAACCTCTATTTCTATTGCATTGCAAATTATAGACAAAACCTCTATTTCTATTGCATTGCAAATTATAGACAAAACCTTTATTTCTATTGCATTGCCAATTATAGACAAAACCTCTATTGCTATTGCATTGCAAATTATAGACAAAACCTCTATTTCTATTGCATTGCAAATTATAGACAAAACCTCTATTTCTATTGCATTGCAAATTATAGACAAAACCTCTATTTCTATTGCATGCGCATTGTCAGTTGTAGACAGAGTACTCTGTTGTAAAGTTCTGACTCTTGTGTCCAGATTTGAACTGAAATCTCAAGTGACTCCATATTGTAAAATTTTGTGATTTTGTTAATTTTGAAAGAGTCACTTAATAAGTTTTGTGCATACCTATCCATGATGATATTTGTATGGCAGTTGCAACTTTCTAGTTACTGGTCATCCCATTAGCAATGAGCTGCATTGGTTCCCTATACATCTTAGTAAATGCATGTTGTTATAGATTTAAGACCATCTTCCCCTGAAATGGTGTTCGACAATTGATTGACATTGGGTCACATATTAAACTTTAGCCCTTCAAGTGCATTGAGGTCTGCTATGTTTTCAATGTTCCTGAGTGTTGCAAGACATCCAAATGATGATAGGCACTTTTGGGTTATTATTTTTGCATCTATAGTACAGCTGTGTGCCTTTTCTCAATTCAATGCAATCCTGCTCAGATAGTTCGTCAGTGCTTCCAGCGGAGAACTCCTTCTTTGCCCAACTGCCAACTGATCATTCCTTCGACTTCTGCTCTTAACTAAATACCATTCCAATAACCAGATTTCAGCTTCTGCGTTGCATCACAGTAACTAGTTTACTGATATATATATTTGTTTTATGGAACGATGATATTAATTGGAGGTTTATTTTATACGCGGTTGAAGAAGCTGAATTGGTATTTTCACATTTCTGCCAGCATCGATAATTATAAGTTGTAATCTAAAAAACCACATAAACAAGAGTGTCAGAGAATGAACTAAGTAATTCTGGTGCTGCCTGATTGTAACTAAAAGTCTGTCATCTGTGAGTAATTTGCGGGGCTGTGGATGGGATGCAATGACCCCATACATCAGGCAAAGGTCGTGCATTGGTTGGCTTTGCACAACTCATGTAGGATTAGACTGTTTCACTGTTTCATAGGACAATTTCCCATGTGACATAGCTTGCCAAAGCTCTGGGATTATTTCTCATCGACTGGCTTTCCTCAATGGGCATGCTGGAGAATTATAATTGTTCGGATGGTTCATTAAGGCACTTCTGCTGGTTGTGTAGTTTTGGCACATGTGAGTCTCATAGAGCCAGGTCACTTGATGTCTTTCTTTAGGGAGGCAGATGATTGACGGGATCGAATTGTCCCTGTGTTCGAAAGTGTTCCTGTGTTCCGAAGTGTTGCGTGTCTTCTTCTAAAGCATTCAGAACCAGCAGAGTCATAAATATGGTAATAAAGGTGGAATGAGCAAAGTGTTTCAGTCAAACTACTCTTTAGTGCTTAGGTTCATTTAATGATGATGAGTTCATGACAGGAGCCGCTGCTTTTCTTACTCATATTTAGGTTTATGTCTTTTTGTGTTTCTCCAGTCTGTCTCTCTCTCTCTCTCTCCAGTCCCCTATAATGTTGTGCTCTGCCTGTCTGTCTCTTTGCCTGTCTGTCTCTTTGAGGCTGAGTCTTTATATGTCTACATGCCTGTTTGTCTCTGCCATTTCTGTCCTTTGTCTTTCTATCTCCTACGCCTCAGGATCGATCAGTTGTAATGATAAGCAAGGCAATAAATCTTAGGTTGCTGTAAGCTTGTTTCCAGTTTTCCTGACTCAGTCTGTGGCATGAGATGCTTTCAGTGGATGGTCTACTATTTGTGTATATTTTGTTTGTGTATATTCCATTTGTGTATATTTCATTTGTGTATATTTCATTTGTGTATATTTCATTTGTGTATATTCCATTTGTGTATATCTCATTTGTGTATATTTCATTTGTGTATATTTCATTTGTGTATATTTCATTTGTGTATATTTCATTTGTGTATATTTCTTTTGTGTATATTTCATTTGTGTATATTTCATTTGTGTATATTTCATTTGTGTATATTTCTTTCGTGTATATTTATTTTGTGTATATTTCATTTGTGTATATTTCATTTGTGTATATTTCATTTGTGTATATATCTTTCGTGTATATTTATTTTGTGTATATTTCATTTGTGTATATTTCTTTTGTGTATATTCTATTTGTGTATATTTCATTTGTGTATATTCTATTTGTGTATATTTCATTTGTGTATATTTCATTTGTGTATATTTCATTTGTGTATATTTCATTTGTGTATATTTCTTTTGTGTATATTTCATTTGTGTATATTTCATTTGTGTATATTTCATTTGTGTATATTTCTTTCGTGTATATTTCTTTTGTGTATATTTCTTTTGTGTATATTTCTTTTGTGTATATTCTATTTGTGTATATTTCATTTGTGTATATTTCATTTGTGTATATTTCATTTGTGTATATTTCATTTGTGTATATTTCATTTGTGTATATTTCATTTGTGTATATTTCATTTGTGTATATTTCATTTGTGTATATTTCTTTCGTGTATATTTATTTTGTGTATATTTCATTTGTGTATATTTCATTTGTGTATATTTCATTTGTGTATATATCTTTCGTGTATATTTATTTTGTGTATATTTCATTTGTGTATATTTCTTTTGTGTATATTCTATTTGTGTATATTTCATTTGTGTATATTCTATTTGTGTATATTTCATTTGTGTATATTTCATTTGTGTATATTTCATTTGTGTATATTTCATTTGTGTATATTTCTTTTGTGTATATTTCATTTGTGTATATTTCATTTGTGTATATTTCATTTGTGTATATTTCTTTCGTGTATATTTCTTTTGTGTATATTTCTTTTGTGTATATTTCTTTTGTGTATATTCTATTTGTGTATATTTCATTTGTGTATATTTCATTTGTGTATATTTCATTTGTGTATATTTCATTTGTGTATATTTCATTTGTGTATATTTCATTTGTGTATATTTCATTTGTGTATATTTCTTTTGTGTATATTTATTTTGTGTATATTTCATTTGTGTATATTTCTTTTGTGTATATTTCATTTGTGTATATTTCATTTGTGTATATTTCATTTGTGTATATTTCATTTGTGTATATTTCATTTGTGTATATTTTATTTGTGTATATTTCATTTGTGTATATTTCATTTGTGTATATTTCATTTGTGTATATTTCATTTGTGTATATATTTCATTTGTGTATATTCCATTTGTGTATATTTCACTCTCTACTTGTCACCAGTCATTACTCACCTCAAATTTTCCAATCCGATTTATATGCTGCACTGTACCTCAACTCTGCAATGAACCTTCCTCTGAATTCCACATATTCTTAGTTCCTCCATCAATACACCGTCATCTACTTCATGCTTCTCTACTCATCACCCCACAATTGTTCCGTTGTTCAAGAATTTCTACCCCAATCCATCCGATCCTCTGCCTTCTAAACTTCTTTGTCCATATGAAATCCGCCATAACAGCTGCTCTGCCTCTCTCTGGTCTCTCTCGGGCTTCTGGATTCGAACCTTCATCTGACAGCGATCGATGTCCGCTGAAGGTTCACTTTGATACGACACAGTGTTCATGAAGGAGCTGGTGCTTTTTGTTTAGTTTTAGAGTTGAGCTACAAAAATTTATAGTTTACAATTTGATTACTCTTTGAGACATGATGTGTAATTCTGTGTAGATCATTATATATGTCTGGTAGGTTAGGTTGACACTATATAGCGTAAATGTCATGGATTGTAATTGTAATGGAACATTTATAAAGTGCCACTCAATGCTTCAGATGCAATCCGATCCAAGTCTGATATTGCTAACAAATAAATTGACTTTAGGTATTTCCGTGACAGGAGAAGAGAAAGGCTGAGGAGCCAGTGACGATGTGTGACAGATCGGAACATGAATGCTATATGTTCAACGAGTGAACCCATGCTTGGGAATTAAAAGACAATGTGATGAGACATGTATGCCACTTCAACACTTTCACAGCCATATCTAAACATTAAATAGCCTAATGCATACTACCTGATATAACTTTAATAGATAAAACAGACCAAAACTTCCAAATTATACATGGCTAAGACCTGAACAAGGACTAAGAATTAGAGATGAACTGAATTTTAATTTCTTGCTGAGTCCAAATACCACGTTTCAAATATTAAAAAAGTCTCATTCTCTTGATTTTTTAGTTTGGCAGTTTGCACGACTTTAATGAATTTTTTGTTTTGTTTTGCCTTAGTTTACAGTTTACACTAAGAAGTTTTCAATAGTAAACACTATATTAACAGTATTTGGGTTTTTAATTAGGTCAATTGTCATTTTGTAAATAAAAATAATGGTATTTGTGTTTTTAGTTAAAAAATGTTATTTGTCATTTTGTAAATTAATAAATCCAATTTTCGTTTTGAAAACAGAAAATGGGAAAGATTAATACTTGAACCCATTGTTTGTCCGAGTAATGCCGGGTACTGCGAAACTCGGGCTGAGCCGAGTTCCTAACCGAGTTTCGGTCCATCCCTACTAAAATAATACCTGCATGCAAGCATTAACTTAGATGTGTAGGTCTATTGCAGTTACGTTTGAGAAATTGTGAGTTAAAGTTTAGATGATCTATGGCTCAGCCATATTTGCTATTCCAGGAGGTCTTGAATGTTTATAAGTATATTAAATTGGAGTGCATTCAAATGCTCCTGGAATTCTTGAATGTTTATAAGTATATTAAATTGGAGTGCATTCAAATGCTCCTGGAATTCTTGAATGTTTATGAGTATATTAAATTGGGGTCAATTCAAATGCTCCTGGAATTCTTGAATGTTTATGAGTATATTAAATTGGAGTGCATTCAAATGCTTCTGGAATGCTTGAATGTTTATGAGTATATTAAATTGGAGTGCATTCAAATGCTCCTGGAATGCTTGAATGTTTATGAGTATATTAAATTGGAGTGCATTCAAATGCTCCTGGAATGCTTGAATGTTTATAAGTATATTAAATTGGGGTCAATTCAAATGCTCCTGGAATTCTTGAATGTTTATGAGTATATTAAATTGGAGTGCATTCAAATGCTCCTGGAATTCTTGAATGTTTATGAGTATATTAAATTGGGGTCAATTCAAATGCTCCTGGAATTCTTGAATGTTTATGAGTATATTAAATTGGGGTCAATTCAAATGCTCCTGGAATTCTTGAATGTTTATGAGTATATTAAATTGGAGTGCATTCAAATGCTCCTGGAATTCTTGAATGTTTGTAAGTATATTAAATTGGAGTGCATTCAAATGCTCCTGGAATGCTTGAATGTTTATGAGTATATTAAATTGGAGTGCATTCAAATGCTCCTGGAATGCTTGAATGTTTATGAGTATATTAAATTGGGGTCAATTCAAGTGCTCCTGGAATTCTTGAATGTTTATAAGTATATTAAATAATTATTATGGTCAATTCAAATGGTCCTGGAATTCTTGTGCAGGTTTGTTAGTAACCATCACATAAATTGATGAATATTCCATTAGCTATGGTTGCCCAACTGTAAATTTAACTTTCATTTTTAAATTGTTACCATTTACCAGGTACATCTTTTAAGTGTTCATTATACTAAGTTATTGAGCTTCTGTTTTTGTTCTTTATGCAATCTTGACATTATCTTGTTTGCAAAGTGTGATTGTTACTTTGTTGGCACTAATCAATTTTACTGACGTGCTTGTTTAGGTGTGACTGAACAGATTATGTTGTGCAGTATGATTTTTGTTACAAAAATCAGTTTGATTGTGTTATCTATTGTGTTTGTTTTGATCTATCACTGGTCTAAAATGTACAATTGATAGATGTACCACTAATTTTGTATGGAATGGCCTGCTGCTTGACTGTATTCTTGAGCTGTGCCTTCAATTACATACCACCTGTCAGCAGTGTCGCCTACTTCATAATATTCTCAATGGTCTTCATATTACTACTACTTGTTGTCTCTTGTTCCAGTGTTTTCCCTACCTTATTGCACACTTGGCCAACCTGTCTTTTGCTGAGGGGTGTTTTCCGTAATGCTTCAAACCTGCTCTAGTCACACCTTAACTTAAAAGGCCTGACCCTGACACCAGCAACCTGTCTAACTTCAAACCTATTCCCAACTTCAATAACATTTCCAAGATCCTTGAACGTCTTTATTTACATGTATCAAGCGACGCCTTACTTTCTTTGCCAACTTCAGTTCCTATCAGTCAGCAATCTGTGAAGGCTACTTCTCTGAAACTGCTTTTGCCTCTGCACTAGATAACATCATCTAGTCTATTGATAATGGTAAAGCCTGCGTCTTGTTATGCCTTGACATTAGTGCAGCCTTTCACACTGTAGACCACCATTCATTCATTTCAAGACTTGCCAAAAGCTTTTTTGTCTCTGGTTAGCTTCTTACCTGGTTGACAGTAATCAACAGGTGGGCATTGGTATCACTCAGTCTGAACACAGACTTTGCACTGCTGGAGTACCACAGGGATCTGTCCTCTGTCCTTTATTACTTTATTATTTAGGTCTTTTACTTCCCCAATCGGTTTTATAGCTAAGCACTTTGGAATTCAATTAATTACAGCAGTATGTGGATGATGCTCAGCTCCATATTGCTCTGACTGATCAAGCTGGTTAACTGAAACTTGTGGAGAGCCTCTTGTATATGTATTCAATTCATGGTTTTTTTCAATTTGACCTTGAATCCAGATTAGTCTGAGTCAATTCTGTTCGGTTCATGCCAATGACTGCATTCTTTTCCTTTGCTTTCTCTCATCAACCTATTGCTTTCTCTCATCAACCTAGCATCACTGCTGTACCACTTTCAGATACTGTCAAAACTCTTGGGGTAACCCTGGACAGCAAACTCACATTTCGTCTGTGCATGCCAAACATTTGTAAATCGTTTCTATCACATCGGGGCAATACGTCACATCCAGTCAGCTTTAAATAAAATTATGTCGGTAACCATTGTCTCGTCTCCTAGCTTATGTTAATTCGCGTTATGTCTGTCTCTCAAGCCGTGAGCTCAAAAGGCTGCAACGCATCCAAAACACTTTAGCTCGAGTTGTGCTGCATGTTCCACTCCGCTCATGCTCCTTAGTCCCACTCTACCAGCTGCATTGGCTTCCTGTTGAATTAATTTAAGTTGGCTTCGTTTACCTACAAAACCCTCAGCACCAGTACATGTACCTATATTCATGTCCTACTAACTTCTGACATCTTTCCTGCGCCACAATACATAAATGAGCTCTTGTGCATTCAGTGACTCAGCTCCTAAGGATGGAATCGACTGCCACTTTCCCTTCGTAGCTCAAATTCACTTTCTTCATCTAAAACATGGCTCAAAACTTCGAATGCCTTCACTGTGTCTGAAGATGTAAAGATTTGTGATCTGCTGTTGCTGCCAGTTGTGCATCTCAGCTCACAGTGAACCCCTAAACGGGATTTTTGGTTGTTGGTTTGTTTTCTGATCTATGCTCTTCCATCGCAATGTGGATGCAAAGAGTGGTCCACTTACATTGGCTGATAACACTTCACCCTTTTTACCAGCCACTGGTGGAAGAAATGAGTTGAGAGACAGAGTCATCCGCTGTTGATCCACTGAGAGTATTATCATAGTTATGTGTGTCTGCTATCTGTGTCTCCAATGTGTGTATGTCCAGTGTGTGTCTTCAATGTGTGTCTCCAATGTGTGTCTGCTATCTGTGTCTCCAATGTGTGTATGTCCAGTGTGTCTCTTCAATGTTTGTCTCCAATGTGTGTCTACTATCTGTGTCTCCAATGTTTGTCTCCAATGTGTGTCTGCTATCTGTGTCTCCAATGTGTGTATGTCCAGTGTGTGTCTTCAATGTGTGTTTCCAATGTGTGTCTGCTATCTGTGTCTCCAATGTGTGTATGTCCAGTGTGTGTCTTCAATGTATGTCTCCAATGTGTGTCTGCTATCTGTGACTCCAATGTGTGTATGTCCAGTGTGTGTCTTCAATGTGTGTCTCCAATGTGTGTCTGCTATCTGTGTCTCCAATGTGTGTATGTCCAGTGTGTCTCTTCAATGTTTGTCTCCAATGTGTGTCTACTATCTGTGTCTCCAATGTTTGTCTCCAATGTGTGTCTGCTATCTGTGTCTCCAATGTGTGTATGTCCAGTGTGTGTCTTCAATGTGTGTCTCCAATGTGTGTCTGCTATCTGTGTCTCCAATGTGTGTATGTCCAGTGTGTGTCTTCAATGTGTGTCTCCAATGTGTGTCTGCTATCTGTGTCTCCAATGTGTGTATGTCCAGTGTGTGTCTTCAATGTGTGTCTCCAATGTGTGTCTGCTATCTGTGTCTCCAATGTGTGTGTGTCCAATGTATGTCTCAAATTTGTGCATGTTGGACTTCCATGGTGCCAATTGCACCATATTATTAGCAGGCTCCTCTCCTTTCGTGTCCTGGGCAATCAGATGATGCAGTGCACATGTGGCATAATCAGCATTCTTGATTTATTCTCCATTTTTCAATTGACATCATCACTCTGATCTGTGACTCCTGATAAATTGGATGGATTTACGAACGGTTGAATATTGCCAAGACGCGCCATGCAGTCCGTATAATGCAATCTGTCGGTGAGTAGAACGATGCCTGCAATCTGGGCTGTTTCCAGGCACCCTGCGGTGGGGCGCACTGCTGTATGGGTGCCATTCCAGACGATCAACATATACCGATAAGAACTGTCACATTCTAACATGGTGGTTGAAAGAGTTGTGGAAAATGTATGACCAATAGTGGCAGGTATGGGTCTGAGCTCGTTTTGGAAGTAGTTTAGCAAATTTATGGAAAGGGAAGGACACCAGAAATCTAATATGGGTGTAGATGCGATTGCCTTTTGTGAGATGTAGTGCTCATGCATTTGTGGTTAGTCTACGGTTGTTCTGTAGGTGCTGGTAGACTCTGATCTGGGTGTGAACTGGTCAATCAATCAGACGCCTTCCTAGCCACCACTCATAGTGTCAGATATGGCTAGTATGGTTGAGGAGCAACGATGTCATTGTAGTCAACGCTTTCGAGTGGAGTGACTTGACAGGAGGATTCACGAGCATCGATTTCGCAAAACTCTTCCTTAAAGTTTCGCAAAGCCTTGTAAGTGCGAGATGTTCTCATGGCGGTGATGCCGAGACTCAAGTCAACGATGGGATAACGATCGCTGTAAAGCATGGTGTATACGTTGCGGACTCGCACATGGTTGAAGAGCGCTAGGTTCTGATTTTGATTCGTAGACTTTCCAGTCTGAAAGACAACAAGCATCCAGCGAGGTTTATTTGAGAGACTGCCATTTAGAATTTTAGAGCAAAGTTTTGAATGTTGTACACAACAGCATTTTTCAATGGACTGTTAGGATGATGATGAAAATCTTGGCTGAAAGATTTGCAATTCACTGCACCTCTGATTAGGTTGTACTGTGCGAGCCTGAGAGGCGCTTCAGAAGTCAGTAAGTAGAACTAGGGCATAACCGAGTAGACAATTTCCACCGAGTACCGAATCCGAGTATTTGGATGCACTATTTGCCGAATCCGGGTACGAATCGAATATTAGCGACAAATCTGGCTAGCAACTGTGCGAGTACCATTTAGTTAATCTGCCATGTGCACAGCTACAGAGAACTATCTATAGTCAATGCAGAGTCTATAGCAATATCCTTCATATAGCGTATCACTGCACTCTAGGCTAAAACAATATATTCATTATTTAAAAACTTCATTTGTGAAAAAAATGTAGAACCTTGTTATAAAATTTGAAATATGAAACATGAACGACATCTTTACTCTCTAATGTTTACCGGAAAGTGGGTGGAACCAATTCAAGTGGGAAAATTACTGATTTGGTTGCCACCTGGGAAATGCAACCAAAAGAAATTAAAATATGTAAATTAACATAATTATTTTACAGAAAATTCAATGGAATGTTAAGTTCTTGTTTAATTAATCAATAACTTATAAGTTAGCCCTAAATTTATTTGATGTAAAATAAATTATTTTATGAAAGATATCGGCAAGATAATCGGCGCCGATATTAAAAATTATTTTTTTACTTTATAATATTATTTTCAGTTTATAAAAGCAAAATAACGATAGCAACATCGCTGGGTCTGTGAAGGACAGCATTTCGTTCCATTCCCATAACATGTCGTCGAACCAATGGCTTCTTCAGACCAGTGGTGAGACCACCCAGTGTGCTAGTATAGACGGTGATAAATTGTCAACATAGGTGTTGTGCAAAGTGAGTCATAGTTCCTGCTTAAAGGCCAAGGAATGGCTGGTCAATTCAAGCCAAGGAACCATTGGCCAATTCAACAGAGAAACGGATGAATATACAGCGTGGAGGCATGCCTAATGAATACATGCTAGCTGTCAATCAGATCTCCCCAAAACATTTCAGTCGCCTGAGACTAGATGGGTGACTGTGAATTGGCCAGCCGTTCCTTGGCCTTTAATTACCCTGGGCACAGTTCGACGGTGGGCGGTGTGTCTAATCTGCATTGCCTGCCTAGGATTAGTCTCCAACTACATGCATATGTCTCCTATGGAGCAAGTGTTTTACTTGTATCACAACAATAGGCAGTAGCAGTAGGTTTATCTTTTGGAACAGGACATCTTGGGAAACACAAAGAAATAATCGGCTAAATAATCGGCTAAATAATCGGCTAAATAATCGGCTAAATAATCGAGTATCCGCAAATGTATAATTGGCAATAATCAGCATAATCGTGTGTCAGCATAATCGGCAAAAAGTTATATCGGTACAGCTCTATCCTCTAGGGCTAAAAAATGAGTTGCACTGCAAAAAGTGAAGTATTGTTGTTTTGCTATGATAATATTTACACTCTAGCTACAAGAATGTGACAAGATCCTTAGACCCTTCTGTAGAACTGTGTGAACATGCAAGCTATATTTGGCTTTCCTTTTTAGATGCACTTCCGTACATTCGTTTTTGTTGTTTAAGGGTAAAAATGCAACAGATGCAACTGAAAAAGAAGCTGTTATGGTTTTAGTCATTTTTAAGTGCTTCTTTTATTTTTTCAGATTCAATGGTCTACACTAATGACTATGGAGTATGACTTTTTGTTATTGGTCCCTTTCCAGCTGCTTACCGGATGTAGCTGTTGCCCAGCAGAATATGTCAGCACCTTACCTCCAGATTATTCTAGCATAAACAAGCTGACAGATGCAGAAGTGCACACTAGGATTTTACTTAATTTGGTTATATAATTATTATATGAGAAGCAGCAATGCTGCAACATATCTTTAAACAAATGACAAGGCATATATTTACTTTAACTGATGTCTTGCAGGAAGTTTACGAAAGCAATTCGGAGAGTTACACTAATCTGTGCATCCCTTTAGGTGATAAATCTGATCATGAAGAGTCTGCACTGCAGGGTGCAAATTATGATGAAGACAATGACAGATCCATGTCAAAACAGAGGCTGATAATGTGAATTATCATTGCCCCCAACTGTGATGAAAGTTGGCTTCCCAGGAATTACCTTTACTCTACCCCTTTGAGGGTGTGACCGGTTTGTCTTTTGAGGACAGCAATTTCATATGTGGATGATACTATGGTTTATGTGTTTCACAAGATCGTATCATCCAAGTAAACCAGGCTTATGCAAACCACCTGGCTCAGCATGGTGAAATACTGAGTAGACACTGTTGCCAGAAATAGGTACAGAGAATTTTCAGAATTACTGTTGTATGTGCAAGCATTGTAGCCCATAACTTCTAATTGCTGAACAGTTTTTATTTTGTGGTTCAAAAATTTTTTTGTGTTATTGCTGATCCTGCTTTATGAATTCTGTTTCTTATTCTTGATTTAAGATTTGTGTGTGTTGCAAAAACTTATGAATCTGCATTCTGTTACATAATATTTTTAAATTTGAGACTTAGTGAAAAAAACATTGGGTACACAGCAGAGCATTTTTATATTCTCACAGGTTTGGCTTATTTTGTGGAGCAGCAGAAATATTTGTCCTGTGATGGAAAGTGGCTAGCATAGTTGTCACAAGGTTTCGAAAAGTGGGGGTAAAACTTACAAAAATAGCACAAAGCGTAAAAAAAATTTGTTTGACCTCCATTTTTTTATTTGCCTCTCAATTTGAAAAACGGGGGCACAGATTATCCTAACAAAAGTCATCTTATAAATCCATTGCAGAAACATAAAAAGAACCAATTGGGGGGGCACATGGGAGGGCACTGAGCACTAAAACTGGGGGGTTTTGCACCCCAGTTTTGAAACTGGGGGCCGGTGCCCCTATGCCCCCCGCTTGTTACACCTCTGGTGGTTAGGACTGTTTTTTGGATTATTAATCTGCAAGCATATGTTAAATTGCTTGTTGATGTTCAACTCAATCACTTTTATGTGTCACTGTTATGTTGTACTTTGCTACATAGTAGTAAGCTTAAAGGGATACGTAATGAACATAAAATGTTTCTGTGTGTATCAGTGATTGTGCAGTGATTAGTTGTGTATCCTTCTCTCTTGTTTCACTCTAACATCATAATCAGGGATGTGCAATCAAACAAGTATCTGATCTGATTCTCTTTAGGAAGAGACTCGATTATAGCACAGCCTCAGTGTAAGGTGCCTTTTTGTATGGCACAGATAGACAGCGTTACAAGGAAGTTACAGCGTTGTTTTCAATTGTTACTGCTCTTTCTCAAGTCATCAGTTGCGGGCAACTAGAATCTTAATTCAGATAATATGCTGAAAACCTACAATCAATTATCTGATTTAGGATCATATTTGTGTGATATAAGTTAGTTCAGAAAATAAATGATGCTTTCATACAGCATTGGTTCACTCATTTCTATTTCAATTGTATTTCATTATGAATTCATTAGTTCATGTTATTTTGTTTAATCTAGTTTTTCTGCTGCACTTAACACCTTTTTGGTAATCTTGATTGATTGAACATGTTTAATTCACTAGTTCAAATGCTGATTGACTGCTCCTAAAAATCGATTTACATTTATTTCAATAGCACTTGTGCATGTCTCTGCATGCTGTCAGATGCCGTCTAAGACTAAGAAGCTTTTAGAAATGCAACCTGAAGAAGTTAGTACATGTTTTTATCGACAGTTAAATAACATTTAACGGTTGTTACATTACATTACAAGTGTGATTGTGACAGCCACTCTATGTCTTAAGTTTTATTGAGAACTGATAAGCTTGTGTATTTAACATATAGAAGTTTTTTATCCATTCTTCCAAGAATAAGCAAACGTCAGTTCTTAGTAACGCACTCACAAATTGAAAAAAAATCAAGACTGCTCCTATGAGGTCATTTTCTAATCTGATTCTCCTGTGTTATCCTGTGATTTGGCAATGTCTCTTTGCCATCTGCTTTGCTTTCTATTGCTCAGTTCATTAACTCTTTGAGACTCATGTTGCCATGATTTACTGATCTGTCGTCTTGGCCAAATATTGACCAAATTGGACAGTTGACTGCCTTCTCTGCTTGAAAAGGATTTTATTGTCAGTTGACCTACAAGCTCATGCAGGCAACTGGTGACCGCTTTGTTGATCAACAGTGATCATTATTGCTGGCGTTTGTTAGAGATCGGCTTTTCTTCCGTTCTTTCGATTTTCCGATATTATTTTCTGTGTCTTGATTCTAATGCCTCCAGTTTTCTTGTATCAATATAGACATGTCAAATCTTAAGCAGCTATTATTGTTTCTAGTACAATGTATGATTGCTAACATACAATACTTTATTATATGTTTATAGTTATTGAAATAATCATGTCTTCTTGATCATGAAATTTTTTTAACTGAAGTCATTGCTATCCTATGTGCACTGTTTTATTAATTTTCTTGTTGTTTCCTTTTTATTTGTGATATTCAAAATATTCTGATTATTTGTTTCTTTTTATAGCTAATTGTAATTGTAATTCGTGATTCAATTGAAGTTGGATTGACGACAAATATATTTTGCTTAGTAGAAGTTAAATAAATTATTTGTTGTCATCAGTTTGAATTAGCTAAATATTGTTATTATTATTATTATTATTATTATTATTATTATTATTATCATCATCATTAACCCTTTGAACCCAACAAGCTGGAAAACTGGCTTCAAAGATAGGCATATATACCCGAAAAGCCAGTTTTCCGGCTTGATGAACTAGCGTTATAGCCCTATGGGCCGTTATAAAGGTTTATGAAATATTATTAGTGGCGAGCATAAAAAACGATGCACACGCCTGTATTTTTACAAACCACACAGAACACCTGGCAAGAGAAGTCATACTTTCAATATGTTTATTGAGAACCTTTGATACGAATTAGTTGGAACATTATCGTCAAAGAGTTATTCCGATAGGGAGGAGAAGTTCATCAGATCACTGACTGACCAATGAAGCTGATATCCCAGTGCACTTACCTGAGCGACCACAAGGAGCAACAAGTAACAATAGACGTGTGGTCTGCTTGGATAAGTACAAGCAAGCAAAAAGAGTAAATCCTAACGCCTAGGACAAAGACTTATTAATTGTAATTTTTTTCTTTTATAGCATACCAAGGCAATGTGTGTTTCTTACATATACGTTATTATGTTCATATAAAGGTCAATTTCATTGACATTTTACAAGCACTTCAAAAAATCTGAGTTGTGGTTTTGTATTGAGCCAGAATACCAAAGTTGGAATGAATATCTCAAACGGTTCAAAAGTTACAGGTATAGTCAGAAGCAGATCCATGAAATTTTTCTTGACCAGAGGAGCCTCGGATATAGGAGC
This sequence comes from Bimastos eiseni, assembly GCA_959347315.1. NCBI lineage: Eukaryota > Metazoa > Annelida > Clitellata > Crassiclitellata > Lumbricidae > Bimastos > Bimastos eiseni. Next base: position 17,748,259 of record OY365811.1, read on the forward strand.
AATTAGGCCAGGGAGGCCCGGGTTCAAAGGGTTAAGCTGGATTGAACATTTCATTCTGCATTCAACCTTTGGGGCTTTTGTCTGAAGGGCTTTTGTCATAAAAAAAATTGTGGGGGCATTTGCATTCGTCTGTCCTTCCCATCCGCTTGAAACTCAACATCTACTTACTTGCATCTTCTTTCATATTTTGCAACTTATGGAAATTATGCTCAATATGTTTCATTGTTATTCACAATAGTGTAAATTTTTTTAATGTGCAGCAGTTTTCTTCCTTCTTGGGCTTTAATAATTTGTTTTCGTAATTTTAAACTGATTTTTTGTCGATCATTATGTATTGTGGTTTGTCGGTTTGAAATTGAACTAAATATACTTATTATTATTAAGTTGGATTGATGATAAATACATTGCATTCAACCTTTACATAAGGGCAGTTTTTGTCCAGGGACAAATGTCCTACACAGCATCAGGGGCTTTTGTCCGGGGGGGGCGACAATTGTGTGGGGGAATTGTCTGGGGCACATGTTCTACACTCGCGTCTAATGCTATTGGTTCCTGAAGCTATACTTGACTAAATTAACCAGAGTGTAATCTGATGTGACATATTTATTCTTTTTTATTTTCTCCAGTTTCTGTCTCCTGCCCTACTGCTCCAATGTACCATATTCTCATGCTTGTTCGGTCTTTAACTCTTTATTTCTAAAATTTACTCCAGCGCTGGTTTGTAATGGTCCAGAAAGTGAGTCTGCTGAGACACACACATACGTAGTCAATGGGGATTACTTTTAGACTTGGTCATGAGTCTATATCAGAGTTTACCAGTATGCTGAAGTGAATTGTAGTGAGAGCAGAATTTAGTTGTGTTTTCTTGTTTGGCTGACATTTTGGAGTCACCTGGGACATGTTGCTTTAACGGTTTATGATGGTGCAACCAACACAAAGTTTCTGTCGCTTTCAACATCTATGCTTCTACAAAGGCCATCTTGTAGATCACAGGCATATATAATGTGACGTCTATCGCTGTGTACCGTCCGCTTTGGCAGTGGTCAAGATCGGATTTAGACCGGGTTTAATAGAGCTCCAGGGATTCAGGCACACGAACCCCATACAACCGAAGATTGCTGTCAACAGGATATTGAGAAGTTTTATGGGCCCCGTTCAAAGCCTGGCTGGAAGGTGGAGGCCGTCGGTCTCAATGCCAAGTGCCACTCCTTGGAGAATGCAAGTGGTCTGATCTCGTCTAATGCGGCCATCGCTCCGATTTGCCCATTCACTTCGATTTCAATTTGTCACCGGCGTACAAAGGTCACTGAGCTCACCGTATCCGTATCTGCGCTGTGGGTGTTGGTGTGTTTTTGAGCTATTTGTCTTTTGTTATTAGATGAGAATAGCAACAAGGTTTTTGCAAAGCACTTGAACTTTCATATACATGAAGTGATGAGGCATTTTTACTAGCATGTATTTTCCACAGAAATTGTTACATTTATGCAAGATTAACACTACTCCACCCTTCTGTCATTTCATCACTAAAATTTGCTAATAATTAGTCATGGAGTAATTACTCCATGACCATTGATGCCTTGCCTCTTTGGGACAAGCTGATTCATCCTGGGAACTCACCAAAACCGCACCTCATGCTTTCTCACAAATCCTATCATGATTCCGCCTCCCTCCCTCCCTCCCTTCCTTGCAGTTTCAACTCTAAATAATCCTTAGCCGTCTGACTGTCTGTCTGCCTGATTATTTGAATCTTGATTTCGTTTCGATTAAATGCCTGAGAATATTCTTGTTACCAAAACTTCGCTTTTGTGGGTGCCACCACTTACTCTGAACTTGAAAATGTTGCTATGTGGGTGGGCACTTTACTTACCTTCAGGAGCTATGGTGCCCAACTACTGCCAGTGCTCATTGGGCGCTGCGCTCTCTGCTGTGAAAGGCCTTCTCAGCGTTCCATTCTCACGCACTGCTATTCTGCAGCATCGTGCCTTCTCTGTTGTGGGCCCTACCAGTTGGAATGGCTTCCTCTGGGCCTCTGGCATTTACCTTCTTTCTACTCTTCTCTTAAAACTGTCCTCTTTGACCATGGTTGAACTGGGAGCACCTCTGAGTAGATTTCTTGAAGAGGCACTATATTAATAAGTTTCATTGATTGATTAATTGATTGATTGATTGATCGATCGATCAATCGATTGATCCCTCACTCAGTAGTAATAAATCCAAGGAGATGATATTTAGGTGCCCACAATCTAAGTTACGAAATCTCCCACCATCTATACCAGATGTGGAAAGGGTAGTGGCATCTATTGTTCCAGGGGTCACCATCATTGATAGGCTTTGACTCTCATACTGACCAGATCTGTATAAAGGTCAGCCAATCACTCTATGCCCTAAGCAGCTTTATCGCCCATGGTGGCTTGGCCTCTTGGGGACGTGCCTATATGATGTAGTTCATTGAGGTTACCTCGTTGGCCTGCCTCCCCTATGCTTTGCCTGCATGGTCTGGTTTTGCTAATGTCGGCAGTGCGCACATCTCTAGACATTAGTAAGGAAAAATGGTACGATTCAAGTTTCTGCCATTTGACCTGGTGACTTTTGATGACCTCAGTGGTCATGCAGATTCCTCCCCTCTTCCATGCTACACAACCCTTGCCATACTCTAGGTTGTCATTTGCCTCCTTTAAAGAATGTTACCTCCTCACTCTGTCCTCGATCGCAAAATATAAGAGAAAAAAAAAAGAGATCCCATGCTGACGCATTATCACCAAAATGCTATAGAAATGAATCTAATCCTATGGTTATCGTAATTCCCATTGCTTACTTTCTCACAACTCTGAGAAAATCTGTATTGTAACTGCTATATCATGTCTTTTTGATGGATTGATTATTCTTTGATTGTGCATTCTGTGATTATTTATATCTGATGTTCTTGCAGTGCGTTTGCGGGCGGATCAATAAAGTACATGTTCACTTACTTACTTAGAAAACCTGTTTTTGATGCAGCAGTCCCATGCTTCAGAATTGGAAAAACTTCATGTTTGTTTGTTATTAAAAGCACTGTAAAGTTCATATAGTTGTTTTCTGTTTTAATACATACCTACAATTTTGAAGACCATACCCTTGCTTTATATATTGCTTGAATTCCACTTCAACTGGATTTTCTCTTCAGCATCCTATCTGATGTGACAGGTGGAAGCGATCTGACTGATGCAATGCTGTTGTTTTCTAATAATTTCTATTCTTACAGTGATTCAGATTTCTCAGTGTACATTGTCCTACGGTTTTGTGATGATTAAAGGGAACTGAAGAGTGGAATTGCTCCCTCTGGGAGTCATTTGTTATTCTTATCATCGACAAAACGAATGGTACTTTTCATGATCGCTCTCCAGTTACTCATTTCGCATTGAGAGGAGCTTCTGCTTTCTTCCCGGTCCTCTAATTCCTCTAATCCTCAGAACATGATTTTGTTTGCTTGATAAGTGAGAGGAACTTATTGATATGAGATTCACATCAATTGTGGGATAATAAAGTCTTCCTCTCGGAATTCTGTACGACGCTTAGCGGATAATATCCTGTTGGTGAAAGCTCTTTTCAGTTACTGGACCTAGATTTTGAAACCCTTTTAACTGTTTCTGTCCATTCTACTCAATGGGTTGTGTCATTTTTTCACAACTTATGACCTGCCTTTTTTTGAATTGTTTATCCACCATTATTTGTCTGATCATCTGGATGTACTGGCTAATTTCAACTTGAGTTTAGTATGCCAGCAGTTGATGATGTGCCTTGTGTGTTAGACCAGCTGGTGCCATAGATGCTATTTATTATAGTTCATGTGATTGTCACTTGGGTTAACATTTTTGGAGTACAATACAAATGCAACCATACAGCTATGGTTAGGTTTCTGTATCAGGAAATGCAGCAGATTAGCATAGGTTGTCAAATTATTAATAAGAGAAAAATTTATTACAGAAATGTACTGTTGCTGAAATGCCTTATTTTGTCCTTAATGTGATGCCTTATTATGTTCTTTCAGATAACTTTTAATATAGGTCAATGTTCTGTCCATTAAATGAATCATAGGCCTGCCTGACAATAAATTGATCTGATAATGTAATGTAATGTAAGAGAGCACTTGTGTAGTGCATCTTAAGAGCATCTCAAAGGCACCAAATGGAAAGCATATAATGCAATGGCTTCAATACTGAACTATTAGCATAACATTTATGTAGAAATATGATATATATTGAATTTAGGTAACCATTGAAAGACTACTGTACTATGTTGCTAGCAGCCTGTTTATTGCTTTAGCATAGCATATTTCCTGATGGACAACTGCTAAGCTTGGGGCTTGTCTGACTCCCACACATGCCGTCCTGTGAAATTCCACTGTCAATGACTTAAGGAACGTGCCACTTTTGTGGAACCTAATAAGGTTTTTCGATCAATCGACCAATTGATTTCATCTAATCAACTTAATTTCATCTGCAGATGCAAATCTCTTCTCCACCATCCACCAGGTTTGAATGATCGCTGTTTCGCATTTTATTTATTCAGGATTCTTGCACTTATAATAGTATCATCAGGCGATATGAATAAATCTGGCAGCTGTGGCAGCAGTGAGTCAGATGGTCCTGCATTACTGTCCATTACCAAAGCAACCGGCAGCAGCAGCAGCAGCAACGGTGTGGTATCTGATCAGCTGCGATTGATCTGTTCTGCTGAGGACGTCCTGCCTGAGAATGCAAAAGAGGAAGAGGATGGAGCTAAAGAAACAAGAAAGGCAAATGGACTAGATGAGACATGGAAGAAAAGGAAGAGAAGAAAATAGCAAGGGGAAATGAAGCGGAAGAGGAAAGTCTGGAGTAGGAGGATGGTGGTAGATGCTGATGATGACATAAATGATGAGTACAGATATACAATTGTGAGATGGAAGAGAAGAAATTGAAAGTAGGCATGGCACTTGTAGGGGACAAAACTGAAGAAGAAGTAGGAACATAATAGTCATGGAAGTGGAAATCTGAGGAAGTAAGGACGGCAGAATGAACAGAAAGTTGAAGGACATAACATGTTAACAGAACAGACTATATATAAGAAAGGGACAAAAGTGAACAAAGAGGGGAATATGGAAGGAAGAAGAAGCAAGGCAAGATGAGAGGAAAACAAGGAGGAATATAGAAGAAAAGTGGCAGGCAGGACAAAATGAGAGGAAAACAAGGAGGAATATATATATATAGAAGAATGATGACAAGTAGGAAATAGTTCTACTATAGCTTTTTGTCTACTAATAGACAATTAACAAAAGCATGTCCCTTTTGCAATCAGCTTGGTTAATTTTGAAGTTTTTGCAAGATTAGTTGACATTGAAAATGAACATACGTGGGAAAATGTGGATTGCCAAGGCGGATTAATCGAATAGCTTTGGCTGAAGGCTACTTCATATGCATTGGCATTTTCCCAAGCGATTCTGTTGGAAATTTCCTGTATATAAGTGTGTCTTAAAGGTGAATTTCGCAAGCCTATCGAAACTATTGGCAAATGTATTGGTATTGGTATTGCAATACTTTTTAGAAATTGTACTGGTATCAATTGATCTTGCCATTACCTTTATTAGAAAGTATTGGTATTGGTATTGCCATTAGGTTTTATCTGTATTGTTAACAGCCTTGTAAGACTATATACCTAAAGCACAAGTAGAAAGATTTTTTAATGAACAATGAGTTAACTCATCCATGGCCAAAAACATGTTATGGTTAAAATGGATTCTCTGTGTCTTTGTATATTTGTATTGAGCTTCAGGAATTTAGTTTATCTAGTTTGCCTTTTAGAGTCTGTCATTTAGAATTGTAATTTTCGATGTTTTGGAACTTTTACTCCTTAGGATTAACTTACACTCACTTTCTTGAGTTTCCACTATTATGGTCTGTTATATAGTTCTACGGTGTACACTCTGAAGGCAACCTTATGTTGTTCTTTTCAAAGATTTTTGCTGTGATCAGGGCCTACGTGTATGGCGGATTTCAAAACGTTCGTAATGCTAGTCCAGCGTTGGGCCCAAAGACGGACTTCATAGGCTGATTTTTGAAACTACGGGAAAATGTATGAACGATCCGTTGGTCCCAAACTTGCTAGTCAGAGACTTGGATGGGCATGGGAAAACCCTGCATCAATGACTCACGTGATTATGACTAGTAGCGCACGCTATTTATAGGCTATATTCGAACTTGATCTGGCAAAGAAATTTATTGTGCTCATTGTTTTAATTAACAGTTTTGTTAAAACACAATTCTGGCTGTTATCGCAATATTACTCCTTTGCAAAAATTACTATGCATAGATTAAGATTGCCTTACTCAACTGTTATCTATTCTAACTTGCATGTGGGGAAAAGTTAGCTTGACCATTGCAAGCTAAAGGCCGTGTGTTTGGCATTGCGATGTGTTTACCGGTGTTAAAACTCCTGATTAAACGAAGATCACCGTTATTATTATCATTTTGTGACGGCAAAAACGTAGAACATAATTAAGTTTATCGTCCGACAATAGCAGAGTGAACAATGATCTCTCTTAACCCTCCTTGAAGTCTGAAACTTCGTCGGAGTGGACCAATCGAGACGGCGGACGCCATTCTACTTCACTAAGCCTGACTACTGAATTTACGCCTGCCTGCCAGGTGGACTAGCACTACTCGGGTTTTAAAGGACTTAGGCGTCTATAAAAAAACTCCATACATGCTGATCTAGTTCTCTAGTCGGGTTTACAGCGAAAACTGGTCCGGACTTGGACTTACGACCAACAAAAACAGATTCATACGCGTGGCTCCAGGTACCCAGTGCTTCCTTGTGTGGACTATTGGACGATGGCGCTCCAGGCATCGGTATGTATGGCCAGTGCTTTTTGGCCAAATGTTGATCTTCAGATGAATCCCATTGCCATTGGCTAATTAGCTGAAGTTCTGCTAGGCTTTTATTACCTCAGTGGTTGTTCTCATCATAAAGGAACAGATAAGAAAAACAAAGTGAGAGAATTGTGTGTGTGTGTGTGTTATGGGATGTTGTCACATTGCATATTATTTGAGAAACTTTATCTCCTCTCACTTAGACAGCCTTTCTTTGCCTATGCAGCTATACCATGTAAACATTAGGCACTTGTGACAAGGCAACCAACCCTGGACTAAAGTAGACTAAAATAGGATGTCACAGTGTACTTACTCTTTAATGAACGGAATTACTCTGTGAAGAGACTCTGTTGAATACTTTGACATTTGTCAACCATGAAGATTTTGATAGGTGTCAAAGGGTAATATGTTTGAAATTCATTGATCATGAATAAATATTATACATATTGTATTGTATTCACCAATTTAAATGGCACCACTCACAACAGTGGCCATTCAGTAACACTCCCAATGTGAAAATCCTGAGAGTAGAATAAGATCTTGAGGAGGGAAAATGATGTAGGAAGAGACCCACAATGAATGGTTATATGTATAGATAGGGGAGGGCATTCCATAGGAAGAGCCCAATGGTGGTAAATGGGACAAAGGGGTCCTAGCTCGTGGAGCAAAGAGAACATGCCAGTCCAAGAAGTGCTCAAAGAGATCGATGAGAAGCTGCAGAAGAGAGGAGCGAATGTTGTTCTTGAGATATTTTTGAGCAATATACCAATATATATATATATACTTAATGACCAGGATAAGAACTTTTAGCTGAAGGCAAACTGGTAGAGGAAGCCAGTGCAATTGATTGTTCATAAACGAGGAGTTGTGGGAGAATTTAGAAAGGCGAGCAATCAATTTGGCAGCAGCAATTAGAACCGATAGGATGGAAGACAGGCATACCTTGGGAAGACCTATAAGAAGAGACTTGCAATTGTCAATTCTAGAAGAGAAAAATGTATGAACTATTGAACGTAAGTTGGGGCTGAGGAGAAAGATCTGCAAATGGCCATGAGACACAGGAGTTGAAAGTAGGAGGTGTGTGTGAGGTTAATGATTCAGAGAAAGCAAGTAAGCTCTTTAACACCAATGTCACATAAATTAGCAGAGAAGGTAAACTGGGGGAGGTTTTCAGCAAGAAGCAAAAGGTAAAGTTTCATGAGTTTTTGAGGAGTGTCAAACCAGACGAATTGCATTTTTGATTAATTGAGAGAAGGTGCAATTGATTGTTTAAGAGACAAGCAGGACAAGATGAGAGGAAAACAAGGAGAATTAAATTAATTTTGACATCATTAAACAGTCTTAACTGATTTTATATGCAGCTTCCAATATGACTTCATATCTCAGTTACTTAGAGTAGACCATGACTCCGGATGGAAATATTCAATGCGTCCTCCTCTGTTCTCCTTTTGGGTTTCCTGTGTCCTCCCATGGCTACCCATGTATCTTGAACTAGGGTGAAAAGAAAGGAGCAGAGAGTACAGTTAGTTATGAATAGTAGAACATGTTTACATGCAATAATCACAGGTAGCATGGAAACAAGCTGTAGACCCCATAAACTGTGGACCAACATATAAATATAGGAGAAAGATTTTAGTGGAAATTTTAGCATGGTTTTTCCTATGGTAGATTAAATAGGTTCGAACTGCCAGCCTCTTCCCATTCTGTCAGTGTAGTGCAATTTTCCTTTCCAGTTATGGACCCACTTGTGGCATTCATGAGAGTATTTTCAACTAAATAACCTGTAAGCTTTTTGTCAGCTATCTGGCAGAAATTGCTGTGCCTCCGTCGACGGGGTTGCTGTGCCGACGACGGCCTCAAATGGCTCTGGCAGTTGATGAACTGGATCAACGTTGTTCACGAATCATGTGTAACTGTCCGCTGGAGAATAGACGTTTGTTGGCCAATTGACTGTAAGAATGCAAAGTAGGAGAAGACGAGTTGGCTACTCCCATGTTGCTGTTTAATGTCCCTCTTGGTAATTGGCATTTCCCAGAGCACAGCATTCCCTCCTAGAGCTTCTCCCATAATCCATAGTACTGATTGTATGATGCATATCTTGCATGTATCAAAGCATTTGTTTAGGACTTTCATAAAAGCATTGACCCATGCGCCTACGTCTACGTACTCAATGCATCCCAAACCTCTTGAAATCTTCTGAGCCAAAATGTTATTTCCTTATGCATGCTCTCAAATTCGATGTGCATTCGTTAAAAGTACTATGCAAAAACTCAGAAAAACTAAAAATATGCATGGACTTTATTCTAAATTACAATGAATGTAGATGCATTATATTTAATCTTTATTGAGTTGTCTTCCAAAGCAGCTATGTTCAATTCTATTGATTGAACGTCAGGTGAAGATCAGGTACTTCGTCCACTGGCATCCAGTGAGCAATGCAGTACTCCAGAGACCCTTTCCAATGGTTTAGTGGCTGCATGGCTAATTTTGGTTGGAATCAATTCATTTTAATGACTATTAAGTTCAGTAAATCATCAGTTTATTCAGAAATCTGAAAATGTAAACACAAGTGCATGTATAATATTTGCATTGGTTGTTTGGTTAAGTTAAGCCCAGATGTTATAAAAAGAAAGTAAGAGACATCCACAACTAAATATTCTTCTAGGTTAAACTTAAGAATCATCATCGTCTGTTCCTCGCACCAGCCTCTGACTGAATAATTAATTTTTCTTAAGTCATTTATAAAGTGCATTGGTAGTGCAAGTCTTGTTTATATATTGTGTACCCAAGCACAGTTCTGGTCTGCATTTGTTTCTTGTGAACCTCTTATTTAGTACACTGTAAGAATTTGGATCAATATAATCTGAAACTTCTAACAAACTGATGTCTAATGCATCAGGCATCACCCAATGGTACACAAAAAGCCCAGGACCACTTCCATGAAATATGTCCATGGACATAGGGAGACATCCTATGATGGTTAGGCAATCCAAAATAAATGTGTGGTTGAGTTGATAACGAAATACGACTCAAGCGATTGAGCAATTGGACCATCGACTCTTTTGCCTTTGTTGGGTTCTTGAGAGTTCTTGGTACTTTTTCTAAGGTTTTGTAATTCACTGCACCACATTCTTCCCATTCTGTTGGTTCTTTGATGACATTCGGGTCTTAATGATATTTCTTCCTTTATTCAATTCAAACTTACAAACTCCAGCGTGATTACCTTACATAGTCATAACAGATGACATAAAGTTTGGCAGAGGTCGAATTTAACTATGTGTGTATATGGTGACCTGTGAGACTAATGCACATTTCACCAATGCAAGCCATAGCAAATGGAAGTGTAACGTAAGTCAGGGTTGCTCTTCGCCAATGAGGTATCAATTTGTGGTTAACCTCAATCCTACCCTTCGGTATCGGTTGCGGCAATTCTGGTTCACCTCCCCTTAATTCTCTGGTACCCTCAGGAGGCCGCAATATTGTTTTGCCCAGGTCCGACTATCCGCGAGGTAAGTCTGGCTTGTTGGCTCAGATATGAGAAAGATTACCAATGTCAACGATCGGAGCTCATTTCAAATAACTTTGACTCGATCCCGACTGATTTATCTTTATTTCTTTGATATAATCCACAGTCATCGAACAGTTATTTTTCAGAACGCTGTCTTTACAACTACTACGACAACGACGACTTATGACTGCCCTTTATCATACAGCGACAGACTATCATAACTTCCGACGACTCTCTCTACTCCCGTGATTACTCTTCCTTTTTCACTCTGACTTCACACACACTACACACTCCACACACTTCCTATATATATATACCCGAAGCGTAGCGAGACATTGTTGCGAGACATTGTAGCGAGACATTGTAGCGAGACATTGTAGACAACAATTGCTAATCAGCTAGGCAATTTGCCATAGAAGGATTAGTTAATATTATCGGGCTAGTGAGTATTGAAGCCGAGTCCTTTTGATCTTTATATGCCAGCGTGTTAACCTGCTCTAAACTTAAGACTTCCCTATGATCTGAAACTTCTTATGAGTTGATGTTAAATGCAAAATGCAAAATTTTAATTCTCTGAGTTAACATGATTCAATCTGGCTCATCCAGTGGATGATGATTTTTTTACATGATGATTTCATTTGAAATGATCATTGGTTTATGCCTTAAGTAATTAGATAATGGGGCTACATAAGTCATTAGATTAGATTGTACCAGATTTCTCATTGAGAGATAATGTGGTTGCCTAAGGCCAGATGCTCAACTATTTGTAACTTATAGTAATTGACAAGAGATGATAAATACATTGTTGATGCTTATTCAATCACGGAAATGATTGTTTAAATGACTTTAACTGTTAAAACTGTTTCAAGAAATCAGTGGCAGAGCTGACAAATTTCTGCTTTAATCTGACAAATTTTCGCATATAGGATGAGGTTGATCACTTTCAAAATATTAAATTTGTTTTCTATGGGATTGCTCTATTAAGATTTGCTTATGGGTTCTTGGATCTCTCTCTCAATGCAGGTTGTGTATATTGGTGAGATCTTTAAAACAAGCTCGATTGATTGCTGGACCATGATTGTTGTTAAGGTTACTTTAGGTTCACAAATTTATTCATAGAGCTACTTCTTTGGTGGATCCTTTAGGCATTGTGCTTGAATTGCACACTCCTCTTCTACTGCAACTTTTCATGGTCTCTACTGACTACCAATCAGCGCTTTGCATGCCTCACTTATAACACGGTGCAACCAAGCATTTCGTCTAGGAGGCATTGGGTGTGGGGTCATTGATTACTCTTTCTGGGATTAATGCAACACAAAAATTGATTCTTTCTTACATTTATTAGTCACTTATAAGATAATTTCCGATGGAAATAGTTCCAGAAAGGTATTTTTATTTGTTTTGCTTAGGGATGTTCAACGATAACCGGAATTACCAGTTATCCATTTTGAAAACGGTAACTGGTTTCTGTCATTTGCAAAACGGTATTCGAATTTTTTTTCGGCACCTTATTGTTTATCTCACCTATTCCGGATTAATCCCCATAGAAAGATGCTCAAGTAAGTCCATCAACTTAAAAGGTACAGATGCGGGTAAGCGAAATATTTCCTGTCTGCGTCTTCCAACAGGGTAATTAATAGCTGCCTATTGCTAATAAATGGCCCTTTTGTCGAGAAAAGCCTAACGTGGGAACGTGAGCTAGGGGAAGAGTAATCCGAGCCTACGAAGATATCACTCAGACAGAAGACCTGACTTAAAAACAACCAGTTGAACACTTTGGTATCGAGTGTTGACGCTGCATTGCGATTTGTAATAATTATATGAAATAATGTGCAGAGTTGTGTTATATTACAATTTACAATATTTTTATAAAAACACCTATAAAAACCGGTTTGAAACCTGTTTTTTAAATCGGGTAATTGGTTTGCCCCAAAAACCGGTATTAACAACCCTAGTTTTGCTTTATGTGGTGTCTTGGTCTATCCTAATAAGAGGCAGACATGCTATATAGTTTGCAATTTATGATTTCTACGTTTCTTGTTGAAGCCAATGTAAAGACAACATTGCGTTAAGGTGAAATTAAACACTATTTCGGAGACATAGATAGATGATTTACATTGAGTTCAAGTCCCTCATCTGATACATTACACTACATTGTTGTATTTGTAATCTAATTGTCTATGGCAATGTATAATATATGCAATACAGTCACATGCCACTTCATTCTTTATTCACCTTCAATGTCATTATGGTTGATTTATTTAGCAGAATTTGTAACATAAAAGAGTTTACTGTTGCTGAGTTATTTGTGTGTGTTTGAAATTCTCGATGTAATTTTGCTCTCATGTTGGTTTGGCATATTTGACATGCACATGACCGGATGCTTTATGATGTCTGGTCAAGTCTAGGACCTAAAACCACATATGGTTTTGGCAATTGAGCAATTTTCATTTTAAAGTTGTAACGATGCGAGTCTTTGGAGTGTGAACGATGTGAGTCTTTGGAGTGAGAATGACGACTGTCTTTGGAGTGATGTCAAGCATTAATCACTAATGGTACTTTAATCTACTGACTGGCATGGAATGATAATTATAATAACTGTTCTACATGCATTCACTGCTCAAGGTACAGCAGTGCTTCATCTTCCACCAACTTTCATTTAATCACTGATTAAGTGAATTGTTGATGTTTTTGGTCGCTGTTATTAGCCCCATTGCTGTAAACTGCAGAGGCAGGTTTTAAACTAGGTTCTTGGTTTGATGGTCGGTTAGGAGAGTTGATAGTGGCGGCGCAGCATGGAAGCAAAATACGCAATTGCGTACCAAAGAAAGATAAAAAAATCACCAAAAGTATTTCAACAACAATCTTTAACGAAATAAATGAAATTAAAATATATCCAGGAACACTTTTAGTTTTAGACTTTCGTCTATAATGTGATCGTCGGGTAAAGTGTTGCTAGAAATTGTTATAGTTTGTGCATATTACATACTGGTCTTAGTGGTCTCTACATTTAAAATACACTAAAATTAAAAATGTCATTATGTTGTGTCTTTCAATATTTTTTAAATGAACATCATTTGCGGACGTGCGTATTGTCGCTATTGCATACCAAATTTTCAAGGCCAGCATCGCCACTAATAGTTGATAAAATGCAGAAGTGATACTTATAGAGGTTCTGGGTCAATGTTGTGACAGCTAGGGTCAATGGAAGTTTGAATGTTGCTGTGATTTCCAAAAAAATTGTCTTAATGATCGAGTTTTTTAACAGCCGGGGCATTTGCCAGAGGATAAGACAGGTTGAGGTATGCAATATCTGAGATCTGCAGATATTCTTTCTTCTTGGAATATCCTTTATGTGGAAATGAACGAATGTGCGCTTACCCCAACTGCACACAGAAAATGACCAGTTGGTATAACTTTCTGTCCCTTGTGAATGGGGCTGATTGTTGGGTTGAATATCTTTTAACAATGCTGAATATTTTGACACACTGTATGTAGTCAAGTGGTTAACCTGCCAATCAATTGATGTAATGAGTAGTAGACTGTTCTGAAATAGGTGGCTCTCCAACATCGTTTGTCACTAAGATGGTAATTGTCTGTTGAGTCTGTTAGATTATTGACTTTAAAATAAAGCTGACTAACAGCCTCATTAAAGGCAGCAGAGAGTTTGCAATGGGGCCACTGCACAATCTGTGGTTGCTACAGTGATTTGTTAGTTGGAGGTAATCCAGCGGCCAGAAGCTTCATTTGGCAGATGGATTTTCCATGGGACAATTGGTTGACTCAGATTAATGCCCATTGGCATGACACTAAATATGCTAAACAGTTAGTTTGCAAATACTATAAAGCTACATTGGCTTTGTCTGTGAATGACATTTATAGCTGGTTTAGCCTTTTTATAGCTGTTGCTATAGCACTGGTGTGCATGCCTATAAGAATGAGCTAGCTGGAGCTAGAACGCAAGAGGTGATGTTGAATCATATATCACTTCCAAATGCCCTGATGGCTTCACAAATGAGGTTACTTTACGTGGCATTACTGATGAAAGAGAGGCAGAGTGCTGCAATGTTCTTAAACACTGTACAGCTCTCATTCAATTGAAATAGAAAGGAATCTCCGTTCATGTGTTTGTCCTGATCATGCCCTGCCTACCCTTATTGTTGGCACATGAGACTGGGCTGCTGTGGCGATGACTGCTGCTGCGGCTGCTGCTGCCGCTGCATGGTGTCATGAGAAATCGCCTGATGGACGTCGTCTTTATACAAGGATCCACAAAGATATAAACGTAGCTTCCCTGCAGCCACGATTCTGATGATGATGATAGAATGTGACTTCTTTTTTGAGCATTTATTGTTCTGTTTGTGTGCTAGCCTGTACATATGAATGCCATCAGTAAAGAACGGTCAACCGCATCATTCTTTGGCTTCTTTTGCTAGGATCCAATTGGTCTTCTGCTTTTTTATGACATGAGGGTAGGGATGTTAAACGATAACCGGAATTCCTGTGTTATCGGTTTTGAAAACGGTAACCGGCTTGTGTCATTTGCAAAAGGTATTCGAATTTTTTTGATGTTTTTCGCCTTATTGTTTATCTCACCTATCCCGGATTAATTCTCATAGGAGAATGCTCAAGTAAGTTGGTGAACTTCAAAGGTACAGACGCGGAAATGAAATATTTTCCATCCGCATCTTCTAACAGGGTAATTAATAGCGGCCGATTGCTAATAAACGGCCATTTTGTCGAGACAGGCCTAACATGGGAACGTGAGCTAGGGGTAGGGTAATCCGAGCTGGCAAAGATAGCAGCACTCAGATGGAAGGCCTGACTTCAAAGCACTCATTAAACACTAAACACTTCGGTATCGTATCGAGTGTTGAAGCTGCTTTGCAATTTGTAATACATGATATAACGTGCAGAGTTGTGTTATGTTACAATTTACAATGCCTTTACTAAGAACACCTATAAAAACCAGTAACCGGTTTAAAACTGGTTTTTTAAATCCAGTAATCGGTTTGCCCCAAAAACTGGTATTTACAACTTTACATGAGGGATGGTCTGAGCTCAGACCGTTTTAGTATCTTTATTTGTGTATGATGTTTCTTATGTACCAATACCAAGTTGTCATATATTTTTATTTAAAATGTTTAAATTGGTTGCAATTACTAATGTATTATAATTATAATAATATGTTCTGTTCAAGTCAAACTCCTCAAAATTAAGTGTAATAAGATTGTAATTTCTAGTTGTTTGGTTGGCCTAACAATTGAGTTTTGGGAACGACAAAGTAGCTCTTACCGGCCAATGTCTACTTTGCACAGCATTCATTTTGGTAATCCATCTATGTCTAAGCTGCATGACAGGATTGTATGTCCAGAGGGGATTATTTTGTCTACCATATAATTATATATGGCAGTATAGGCAGTTTAGTGATTAAGGCATACTTGCCAGCAGCCCACAATGAACAATGAAGATAAGAAATTCATCTGCATCAACATGTTCCCTGGGAGCCAATGCTATCTGTAACTCATCTAATTCTGGTATTATTGTCCTAACTTTACACTCCCAGAGCCTACTTAGTGTATCTGTTCATATCATCTCTCATTGTGAGGTTTTTAATTATTGCCCTGTCTATTGAGACCAAGACATAGACACAGACAGGTTGCATGGTTTGACAGTAGTCTGCTTTCACAAAATTGAAGTACCTTGAACTGTAACTGCTGAAGGTAGAAGAAAAGCCATTTTGTTACATCTGGTGTATAGTGAATATTAGATTATTATTCTTATAGTAGTTCTTTACTGTTGCTTGCATGTCATGCACTGATACTTACTATTTGCAGTTTGTCACGTTTTTCATATACTGTTGTATATTAGGTGTTCCAACTGTTCATCCATCTGATTGTGTCAAATACTGCTCACTAGGGTGTGTCTAAAATCTTACCTTTCAAAGTTAATATAGCAATATATATATATATCGTTTATATAGAAAGTAAACAATCTGACAGAAATGCAGAAATGCTAAACTGAGTGACTGTGAACAATAAAAGTAGCTAAAATTGAACAACAGACACTAAATATTTTTATATTATGCTCTGGGGATAAATTGAGAGTTGTCTTTGGATGAGAGAATATGGTTGTGTGCTCTCAGTTTTATTTGGTGAATGGAGGGGATTGGTAAAGTGGAAAAAGGAGTTGGTGTCTGCTATGCAAGTTCAGGTTGTTTAAAATCAGATGAATTTGAAACCGATTTTGAACTTACCCAAATCCCTGGAACAATTATCAATTAGAAAACAATGCAATATGTACACAATCAATAAAAGAACCATGTCGTTTATTTATTTTCTTTTATGCTTTTTGGCAATTGTTTCGATTGTGCTTGACCATTTCCTGAAGAAATTGGTTCTTTTCCTCATTTTGGACCATTCAAGGACTGCATGAGAGCCTCCTTTCTCCACCAAATCGTTCGTCACTCTGCGGGCGGATATGACGTCTTTTGCCTCGCTGTATAATTGCTCTGAGTTCTATTGTTGTGTGTCTCGATCAAGATAAAGCCATCCAATCCGAGGATGTGGAATCTTTTGGAGGTGGAAATAATTGGTTAATGCTTTTGTAAGTGGTTTATGTATGGGTGGAGGCCTCTTTCATATGGTAGTGTAAATAAACATTTATACAGTGCCTTTTGCTGTATAGACTATTCAAGAGGCCGGAAGTCATGTAGAGAAAGAAAGGTCTTGAGAGAGTGAAAGTATATGGGGAGTAATTCCAGACATGAGCTTAGCCCATAGCAAAGGTGCTAGGCCATTCCAAGTGGAGGTACCTGCCACAGCAAATGCCCTGTTAGTACAGTGCAATTTGCAGGTCGATGTTGCAGAGAGTGGCTAAGGTCATGTTGCTTATAAGGAAAGGCTGTTCAGTGGTTGGTTTATTGTGAAGGCATGTTGCTTGCTGTTCATTGGTTGGATTGCTGTTGCTGTGTTTTTGCTTCAACCAAAGTTTTTTTGTGATTAATAATTATAATTAGTAACTTCTTATACTTATCCAGTGTCCTATGCTCAAGGCCTGAGCTGATGGTAGCTTAATCGGGTCAGTTTCCAGATGGTCAGTCCCTAGGATCTTGAATGCCAACTATTGTCTTTGAGTAATAGGTCTATTACTGGGAAGGGTGTGTTATAAGTTGTTAATTAGCAGTTTACATCACCTTGCTTGAGGAACAATCTTGTTCTTCATCCACAACTGTCCTTAAATGTTTCCATTCATATTCGTTTCTTGGTTTGTGTGATACTGGATACTGATATCTGTTGCCCTTGAAAATCAGTCCATGAAACCTTTGCTGTAACTTGTACTATGGATACTGCAAAAGCTGTCACAGTGAAACATCTAATGACTGTCTGTTGTCCCTTGTTGTATGTCCTACCTGTCCAGAATATCAGCCACAGCTAACATGCAGTTCTTGATGACGGCCATTGTGTGCTGTGGGCTTAAAGGGGATTGCTTGACTTTTGCCTATCGGATTGTTGTATTGGGTAATTTGCACCCTCCTTCTCCACAGCTTATTTAAATAATTCTATCAATCATTCTGTGGCTTCCATTTGCTGCCAAATCCCAGTCCAGTGAATATACTTTGTGAATTGTAGTGAAATATTGGTTTCTTGGCTTTCATTTGATCATTGCAATCAATTGTGCATTCATTCATTCATTCATTACAGAGATTTATATAGCGCAATTGTGTAATATGAAATATCAGTGGAGAAATTCATTCACTGATTTGAATAAATTATTATGTTCTGGTTTGCTTTTCTATCTAATAATCTGACCGATCCAGTGGTTCTTAACCTTTTCTTCCTGTTATACCACCGAGCAAAAATGTTAGTTGCTGACATACTCCACCTGAAAAACTTGTTAGAAAGTTAGAAAGTTCTTTAGTTTAGTGAATTTTGTTTTGTTTTTATTTAGTTTATAAGTCCTTACCTAACAGACATAACCCAACTAAAAGACATTTTTAATAACATCTTTCTGTACCTGCTTGAATTTGATAAAATTTATTAAATTATATTTTATTATTGTTGAACTGAGATAAATTAGATGTAAATTTGTTTTAATTCTTTTCTAATAAAAGTAATGGACATGAAAGTAGGGCTAATGATGATTAATTATTAATCAGAGTGATTAAACATACTAGTTTAATCACTTTTATATGAACATTGAGCTTGCTTTGATTTGCATAGTTTTGAAATGTCAAGCTTTAATTTTTTAAATTTTAAATGCAAGTCTAGTTCAAGTTTAAGTTTCGATCTGTATTTGTTTTTAATTCCACGCACTGCAGTAAAGCTGGTTTCACAGAGATATGATGTACTGAAAGTAAACAAAAATTTCGTAACTCTGTTGGAACTTAATCCATACTCTGCTCTTCCTTTCAGCCAGAAATCTCTCAACAAGTCCTTGTTAAATACACAGTTTAATTCACAATCTCATCAATAAATCATTAAGTGATAGCAGTCGTGAACTGCCATACTACTTTCACAAAAATTAATTTAACTAATACTAATGATGATCTATTATCTATTAAGTCTATTGTGTAGCATACTAATGCTAATCATAATCTATTATCTGTTAAGTCTATTGTGTAGCATACTAATGCTAATCATTATCTATTATCTTTTAAGTCTATTGTGTAGCATACTAATGCTAATCATAGTCTATTCTCTATTAAGTCTATTGTGTAGCATACTAATGCTAATCATAATCTATTATCTGTTAAGTCTATTGTGTAGCATACTAATGCTAATCAAAATCTATTATCTGTTAAGTCTATTGTGTAGCATACTAATGCTAATCATTATCTATTATCTTTTAAGTCTATTGTGTAGCATACTAATGCTAATCATAGTCTATTATCTTTTAAGTCTTTGTGTAGCATACTAATGCTAATGATGATCTATTATCTATTGAGTCTATTGTCTATGGTACTAATGCTAATGATAATCTATTATCTGTTGAGTCTATTCTATGGCGTATAACTGCTACGACTTTGCTACGTCATAACCACAATGTGTTAGCGAAATGTACCTTAATTGCGATTATTATCTGTTTTTCTACAAGATATTTGTTTCATATTTTTTCTATTGTGTTTTTCATTGCATACCCCTTGGCAACAGCCAACAGCTGGCTTACCCCATTACCCCTACCCTTGGTTGAAGACCACTGAACCAATCTATGGGCAGCAACACAGCTAAAGGAGCAAACCAATTCAGTTGCATTTCTCATTAGAATGGAAATCAAGCAATTGCACATGCTAGGTAAGATAAACAAATGCCTCAGCAGGAAGATGAAGAAGACCAGGTTCCAGCCAGAATAGCCTAAGTCACAGGGGTTCGCAACCTGTGGGTCGTGACCCCCACAGGGTGTCTCCTTATGATTTGCCAGAGGTCGGCTCGAACTTTCAGGAATTTGATAAAAATTTTGTCATTGTAGTTTCTTATATTTAATATTCATGTAGGCTTACTTATGACTACTGAACAAGCTGCTACACTATAGTGACTCAAATGATCTTTACTTAATTCTTGTGTTATGACTAGTGGTGAAGCAAATGACTGAATAAATTTTATAGTCAGGGTTGCCACAACTTTGGATATATTATCAGGGGGTCGCCTGACCAAAACGGTTGAGATCGCTGACCTAGGAGATGGAGTTTCATTTATATGAGCTCTTTGTATGTTTAATTGTTTGATTGTTGATATTTTGTACAATGAGTGAATGATTGAGTTAGTTTCTAGTTTTAGTTTGGCACAATGGCTAAAGGATGTGTACTAGAACAGCTGCCTTGTCATCCATCTTCAGTGTTTTTGGAAATTTCAATTGCAAATTCTTTATCAGCTTATAATGATAATAAAAGTTGATAAATAATTCAGAGTGAATTACTGAATTAGAACAGTGTTTTTATGTCTAGTAGCGTTCTTCAATGCAACCGATGTGCTATAAAGGTAGAATTTAAAAGTCATGTTTTTGGCTTTCCTCAGCTTATTCTATGCAAGTCACATTAAAAGTTTTGTGCTTTAAGTATTTATTAGTCACGATTGTCAGAAGAATTTAGTTTTGCTTACAAAAGTGACAAGTTGAATGACAGATTAGGTGACACTTTAGTATGCTGTCATTGACACTGTCACTGTCAGTTAGGAAAAAGAAATAGCATTGATTGCAATCATTCTGATCTTTAAGCAGGAGACAGTTATGTACTTGAGATTTGAAAACAGCATCTTACTTGAAAGAGGAGCTTGCTTTATGCTAACCACACAACTCCTTACACTTTAGCAGTGCTTAGTGCTGACTGTCTCCATAGGTGTAATTAAAGATTTACCTTAACTGTGATAATTGTGATACTCACAAAAATGCTTATACTCATGCACAAAACCTTATTGTATCCGGTTCAGTTGTCCCTTTCTCACTGCGTTTATTGGGGTTTATTGATCGAAAGTTGCTGTCAATGATGCCTTGTTCCATGCCTTTCCACAGTACCTGCTATGTCCGTATCTTCATTGAGGCTGATGCTGACATTATTAGGTTGATATGACCTGTTTTATGAAGAGTGCTATTTCGAGCGACGAATGGGATTAACTTTTCACGGTGAGGAGCTGCTCTGCCTTGAGCTAAGACCAGTTACTGGCCGCCGGCTGCTGAGAAACGTTGTCCCCTACAGACCCCGTAAACTGAGGGATACCTAGACATAGCATCTTCTATGCTACATTGGTCAGAGTGCATGTCCAATGTGCCACTGTGCCTGAGGATACTAGTGCCCATACTGATGTATGTATATATCTGGCTATTTATTCAAAGGCGCTAACAACTGATGGTAGCCTATTATAGAGATTTAAACCTCCGATTAGTTTGGTCATAATAAATAAGGACCTTAAGTGGCATCGTAGTCATAATCGTTATCGTAATCTCAAAACTACTAAAGCGCTACTCGAAAGCCAAGTGCAGGGCACTAGATTATTCATGAGTGCTGGCACAGCACCAATTCAAATGAGCAGAGGTGACGAAGGATCACAACTGATCAATTCTGAAAAATGAGCAGGGTCAAGGCCATATGGTTGCCATAAAAAACGTACATTTGCATGTAGGCCTACCATATGCAAAGGACTGCTTGTGTTTGGGTTCGTGTATGGGCAAGCCTTGTTGCCTAACGTCACTCCTCTTTTCTGATGCTGGGTTGTAGAGGAACTGTTAGTACGTTGTTTGCTACCACCTCTGAATGTAGTAACCATATTGTATTGTTTTTAAGCATTTTGTGAAGCACCTCTAGTAGGGTAAACTTGCCACTGGTGACTCTTCTACCCATCCAAGCATCATTTGCTCATTGATCAAGTTTTTGTACATACTGACTCTAACATTAGTTTGGTTGGTGCAGGCAGCATTTTTGTTGGGTGCTTTCAGCTGCCTTTGGTCGCCCTCTCTATTCTTAAATACCGAGTTGACGTCTTGGTACTTCGGATTCACTGCCCAATACCATGATTATGCATCTGTTTGCTCTTTGCTTTGTAATGATCTTCGCTCTATGATTTTTTATGCTAACTGGGGTACTTCTGTCTCTGCCTCTTTAGACTTTTCTTTTCTTGCAAGAGTTTTTGCACAGGGAGCGCCTCTGATTAGGTTGTTCTGTAAGATGTGCTGTATAAATGGGTAAATACAATACAATTATAGTGTCTTGATACATGCGACATACACGGTACTTGAATGGACTGCATTCCAATGCTCTGGATGGTTAAGTTGTCTTCTGAAAGGGTTCATCCTAATAATCTCTTGCTTTGGTGTTTTAAGCTCAAGCTTAAGAAGCCTCAGACAATAAATTGTGTAACTTTGCAGCTGAGTGAATTGGTTTTCAGGGAGGTTGTTATTGGTATGGTGCAGGACATAGGCTTGCAAACGAAGATCAAAGGCAGTCTATCCACAGGAAATGCTGCTTCTGTGGTGGGCTGCAGTCGTTACTTTCGTTTGTGTAAAGTGCATTGACATTTTAATCTATTTGATTTCCTCTTGTTTTAATAGAGCTGAGAATGATCATTAATCATTATCATATGTATGTAACATGTATATGTATATATGCATATATATATATATATATTTTTTAATATTTATTCGTTTATGTCTTTAAAACAACAGCTGGAACATTGTGGGCGAACAAGACAATATTCAGAGAGGCTGCTTTTGATTGAGTTTGTTAGTATTTAGTAATATAATTAGTTAACTTATTTTTATGTTATTGTGTAATATTCGATGAAAAAATTCATCGAGTCCTTATCAGGAATGATAAACTGTGTGACATATGTTCAGCAAATGCTAGCCATTTGCCTTAATTGCAGTGCTGTCTGATTTCTTTGCTATCTCTTACTTACCCTACCTCTTCTGGTATTCATAGCTTTCTTTGCTATCTCTTGCCTTACTTCTTCTGGTATTCATAGCTTTCTTTGCTATCTCTTGCCTTACCTCTTCTGGTATTCACAGCTTTCTTCACTATCTCTTACTTACCTTACCTCTTCTGGTATTCACAGCTTTCTTCACTATCTCTTACTTACCCTACCTCTTCTGGTATTCACAGCTTTCTTTGCTATCTCTTGCCTTACTTCTTCTGGTATTCATAGCTTTCTTTGCTATCTCTTGCCTAACCTCTTCTGGTATTCACAGCTTTCTTTACTATCTCTTGCCTTACTTCTTCTGGTATTCATAGCTTTCTTTGCTATCTCTTGCCTTACCTCTTCTGGTATTCATAGCTTTCTTTGCTATCTCTTGCCTTACCTCTTCTGGTATTCACAGCTTTCTTTACTATCTCTTACTTACCCTACCTCTTCTGGTATTCATAGCTTTCTTTGCTATCTCTTGCCTTACCTCTTCTGGTATTCACAGCTTTCTTTGCTATCTCTTGCCTTACTTCTTCTGGTATTCATAGCTTTCTTTGCTATCTCTTGCCTTACCTCTTCTGGTATTCACAGCTTTCTTTACTATCTCTTACTTACCCTACCTCTTCTGGTATTCACAGCTTTCTTTGCTATCTCTTGCCTTACTTCTTCTGGTATTCACAGCTTTCTTTGCTATCTCTTGCCTTACCTCTTCTGGTATTCATAGCTTTCTTTGCTATCTCTTGCCTTACCTCTTCTGGTATTCACAGCTTTCTTTACTTTCTCTTACTTACCCTACCTCTTCTGGTATTCATAGCTTTCTTTGCTATCTCTTGCCTTACCTCTTCTGGTATTCACAGCTTTCTTTGCTATCTCTTGCCTTACTTCTTCTGGTATTCATAGCTTTCTTTGCTATCTCTTGCCTTACCTCTTCTGGTATTCACAGCTTTCTTGCCACTGGAAGTGGTCCTTCTTTAATTGCACCTAGGGTAACTAGTGATAATGCATGATTTGTGACAGAATTGTTTTCATTTCAGACAAGGCAAATATTTAAAAAGCAGTAGGATGCATACTACTATTGTCATGAGTTATACCAAACTAAAACAAGTTTGTGACTTTCGGTAATTATTTATTTTCTGGCACTTAATTTAATCTGTAAGATTAATCAGACTTGCTTGCTGCTAAATGACAATGATATGCAGCATTGCAGTATATGCGATGATTTGCATACTCGTTGTGTCACTATCTTAACGTTTGTAAAACTCTTTACAGGACTAGTGCTGTATGAGCCCAGGGCTTTGCAGGGCCAGTGGACCAGTGCTGTAAGAGCCAGTACTTTACTGGGCAATTGTTTATAGGACCAGTACTTTACAAGATCAGTACTTTGCAGAATTTGTAGTTTACTCACCATTTTGCTCTTAATGCTTAGTTTGGTGCTGAATAAAGGAGTCACCCATAAGCAGCAATTTGCCCTGGGTCATTATGCCTGAAATCGATTAATCAAAGCATGACATCCATAGACCAATGAGACCCTCTTAACATCCTTAAGAAGGGTGTTAAGTGTATAATTATGAAATCATTATGGAGTTAACAGACATTTTTATTCACTCAGACTTCTGATGGGACATTACTGCTACATTTTAGGAAATTTGATGATGTAATTAATTGTTGTCATGATCATTAGCTCACGTATTTTGAAGGTGCTACTCACAGGCTGAAAGCAGGGCCTGCGGACACTGCAACTAACAACATTGATTGTGCTGAGAATAATGATTTTAACTGATGAAAATTACTGCTAACATAATGGAAAAACAGATCAGTCTTTCCTCCATGGCATATATGTCTCAATGCATTCTGTTCTTGGTTTCATTCTGGGCTTAAGAATAGTTGTGACCTGGCTTTGAAGACTGATTTGAGGCTCTCCCAGAAGGCAGATTTGATTGATTGAATTTGGAATTGAATCATGGACACTGAGGTGATGAAACAGCAGAGACAGGATGGATGGATGGATGGATGGATGGATGGATGGATGGATGGATGGATGGATGGATGGATGGATGGATGGATGGATGGATGGATGGATGGATGGATGGATGGATGGATGGATGGATGGATGGATGGATGGATGGATGGATGGATGGATGGATGGATGGATGGATGGATGGATGGATGGATGGATGGATGGATGGATGGATGGATGGATGGATGGATGGATGGATGGATGGATGGATGGATGGATGGATGGATCTTACTATCTCTCTTAGGATGGATGGATGGATGGATCTTACTATCTCTCTTAACCTGAGGAGGCAGATCCAAGGATTTAGCACTCTATCCTCATTTCATCTGGCCTACAGTCACAGTGGCTTGTGCTGCAGTCTACCTTCCAATTGCAATCGTCTCTCATGTCCTATGATGTACAGACGTGTGCCTGGTGTAATTCCCAGTTCTTAGGAGCATTTCAGGGTGTAATGGAAAAGAGTCTAAAGCAGCTGCTGAGTCAAGATCTGTGCAGCTGAAGAGGAATGTGGATGATGGAGTCCTCAAGACTGTGATCATTGATTCTGCCTCAATGTGGCGGTGTTTTAAATTCTTTTGGATTCATTTGAACTCTGGGAAGAACTAATCCATCATTGGTGAAGACTTGGTAACTGTGTGAGTTTGGAGGCTGTTGCAAGTGTGTTTACCAGATCTAATTCTTTGAAGGTCAGGATGTCTATGTTCTGTTGTAGGTGTCACTTGGTTGAATGACAATTAATTTGGTCCACTCCAGTCCAATTTGTCATTCAGTTCATGAGATCTTGCCCCATGTGCATCGCATTGCACTTTTTAAAAATCCCATTTCTTCTTCTTTGTTTATGTCATCTTTATCGAACTTTTCTTCTGCTTCTTTCAATATTACGTTTGATTGTTCTTCCAATGTTTTTCTTCTGATTTTTGTTTTTAACCTTCTTCTTATTCTTTTCATTCTTTTTCCAGTTCTTATTTTACCAATTCTTCTTCAAATTCTTCAGATTTTTCTCTAAAACAATTTTAATTCTTTGTCCGATTCTTCAACCGATTTTTCTCTTTCTTATCTTCTTATTGATTCTGTAGATACTTTCCATTCTTTCATTTCTTCTTCCAATTTTACTTTTATGATTGATTTTGTGATCTTTCAATTTTTCTTTCCAATATTCTTCTGATTTTTCTTTGAATTGTTCTTCTTTGTCTTCTTTGTACATTTCTTCTGTTATTCTGCAGTCAGTGGGATGATCAGACAGCAGGAGAGGACTGGCCTGACCCTCAAACTGCAAGATTAAGAAAAATGAATCACTAATATTTCATGCCCAGGACTGGCTTACAGAACTATGCTTCTTCAATTCCTCCTGCTCATTGTCCTCTTCTTCTTCTTTGTTTCCTCCTTCTTCGTCGTATTCTTCGCATTCTTCCTCGAATTCTTCTTATTTTTTGCATTCTCTTCTTCCTCACGTTCTTCACATTTCTTGCATTCTTTGCATTCTTTTCCGCATTCTTCTTTGCATTCTTCTTCACATTCTTCCATTTCTGTGGATTGCATGACCTGACAATGAATCATATTGCATGTAGTAACAATGAAGATCCTAAGTAACTGTTAAGTTATGCACTTGGCTATTGGATGTAAGTCCAACATGTTTCTACATGAAGTCAGTTTCATTCACACAGACTTAATAAATTATTTGCCGGGCATTGCTATTATGTAAACTTATGTTCTATTTTTGTTCCAGAAGGCTATTTGTGCTAATTATATAAAAAATTTAAACTATAAAGGAACTCTTGCAGATATCATGCCTTGTTTTTTTTACATTTCCTTGTTATCTTTATCACTTAGCGTTAATCACTTGTTCTTAAGGTAGAAGGCTTTTGAATAATAAAAGGCACTGTAGAAATGTTGGTACACCAACTTCCTTCCCTGGAATTCATATAGCAAATGTGATGAGAGAAAAAAACTATATATGATATGATGTCAGTCCATGTGTGAATTTTAGTATTGTCTTGTTGGGAGTTAGCTCTGGGAATGAGTAGGGCCTCCCATGATTCAGTTGCATAGTACAGGCATTCTGGAATAAATTAAGATGAATTCGTGGTACTACTGTCAGCACCCTTTAAGATAATCTACTCAGAAGCACTCCTAGTCTAACCACAGCTAAATAAGACAGACTTCTAATTAGTAAAGAATGTAGTGGTGTGACCTCTAGGCATTATTAAGCCAATATTCCTGGTCCTAGAGCCAACCACCCATAAGGGTCAATGCTGTTCAATAGTAGTCCCCACACCAGAGACTAGAAGTAGTGACTGAGTTGAGAAAGACAGACAGGAGGATGATCCACTAGAGATTAAAGGGATGGTGAAGAGTTGGTGAAGAGATTTGGGCTGGGAGTGTTGTAGGGAGTTATATGTGTCTTATTGACCACTGTTTTGCTGTTAATTAACATGATACATGTATATAATTTATGTTATCACTGCCTTGTTGTCTTTATTGTCAGTCCATGTTTTCAATTTATTCATATCTAACTAAAATTCTGGCAGTTTTTGTTAATGTTACTTGAATTATGTTTAGTTATCTGACCTGTTCCATTGTCACCATCTTCATCATCATTGTTATTTGTTTATTATCCTTAGCAGGTATATATAAATTTAGTTACATTATTTAATACTGATGGCTTGATATGTCTTATTGAATAATATCACAATGCTGATTTGAGTAGAAGAATTAGATCAATTTAGCTTACATGCATATGAGAATATCCATTGAGATCTTTGTATAGCCTCATCAAAAGCCCTTCTGTAGTTAGTAGTTTATGCTAACATTGTTTTTTAAACAGCTTGATAAATTATATGTCTTAAGCTTTATGAAATAGCTTATAATTTATAGCAAAGTACGTATGATTTTACTCAGTTTCTTAAGAAAATGAAATTGTATTTAGGCATAGACTCCGTTAGACTCAGTGGAAAGTAATTACAGTTCATAAGAGAAGTAATCAAGATCAGGTGTACATGAAAAAACAAGCTGTGATTACTTGGCTGATGGACAGAACTGGTGATAGACTTTTTAAATGGATGAATGGATCTGCTCTGACCTTGGAAATCTGTGTCTGGAGTTTGAATCCAGGTGTGTTAATGAGGTTTTTGATGCTTGATCTTGGCAACCCATGAAAGCAGAGTTCTGTCAAGGGATTTAAGTTAATGAATATTCTCAGCACTGCATCAGGCATTTAGAGTGGCTTATTCATCTCTGCATAATATAGCTAAATGTGGAGGTGCCAAACTTTTCTTAACTGATAGGTTGTTTTACTCTTGGCATCCAGTTATCTTGACTGTATTATACTCACAGACCCAATGACCTTTGAGAATGTTTACAGTAGACTGAGGCTCTTCTTTCATTCAGTCATTCTGGATATTTATATAGAATTGACTATTGTCACATTACCTTACAATGTACATAATGAATGCTTCTGTACAACTATGCACTGTGTTACATTGACAAGAAAATATCCAGGACATTTTTCATACACAAGTAGTTTAGAAGAAGAAATTAACTGGCCTTCACAAATCAACCAGCCACTGGTCTTAGTGGAGCAGTCAGTTTTTATTGGATATTGCTGTTATGCATAGGAGATGCAATACGATGTTGGCCATTGTTGACTTATGGTGCTCTTGTGGACAACAGTGTCCATGATGGATGCACATGCACTCAGTGTATCATTGTTGTCATAATCAGAGTTTCTTAACATTTTAATGACACCAGATAATGGGTGCATGTATTATGCTTCAATCTGTTAAGCACCATTTGGCACAAATCTTCCAGCTGGCACAGAAATTCCTGTTCTGGGCATAGATATCTATCTGATCCTTTTGCAGGGTTGTTACGAGCTTTTGAAAAGGCTCTGTGTGAACATATACATAAGGAATCTCAGGATTATAGTAACCTAAAAATTAGGGCTGTACCGAATAGGTGATTTTCACTATTCGACCGAATACGAATAATTGGCCCAACTATTCGGCCGAATACGAATAATTGGACCAACTATTCGGCCGAATACGAATAATTGGACCAACTATTCGGCCGAATACGAATAATTGGACCAACTATTCGGCCGAATACGAATAATTGGCCCAACTATTCGGCCGAATACGAATAATTGGACCAACTATTCGGCCGAATACAAATATGAACAGTGTACAAAATAGGTCTACCGACAAATTTCAAAATCTCAAATGTGAGCAAAAATTAATTTAATGGTTAAACTGAAAGTAAATAGTTAACTACATGCAGTCTGTGTAAACTAGGAATGGAACTAATTGAACAAAGCTTAGAGATGAGACGATTGACGCTGTGATACCATGGTCCAGGCAGTAGAGAGTTACTTCAGTCCACTTTATATGGCAGCGGTCGATTGAGTAGAAACAAATGTCACGTGACCACTATTCGTATTCGGTCCGACCGCTACTATTCGGCCGAATACCGAATAGCGATTTGGCCCACTATTCGGCTTCGAAGCAAATACAAGGTGAATATTCGGTACAGTTCTACTAAAAACCTAAATGAGCTTTTCAGTTTAATTACAGAATGTTGCATTGAATGCTTATTTATGGTTTAATTCTGCAAGAACTTTAAAGACAAGCAAAACACTTGCTCCATGGGTGACGTATACATGTAGTTGGGGACTAATCCTAGGCAGGCAATTATACAGATTAGGCACACCGCCCGTCGTCAACCTTGCATGACGGAGGAGAGAAAAGAGATATCTATGTAACTGGGTGCCTTCTAACAAACATGGCAATGATGCCATTCCCTCCCCAGACGAGCTTTTTACGAGGTGCCACTTTGGCCTAAAATACCGGCCAGACAGAAATGAGATCTAAGTGCACAGGATACTTAAGCAGGCACTATGACTCACTCTGCACAACAACTTTCCCACGTTTTGTACTAGCACAATGCTTACTGCATGTGTGGTCTGAGGCTACACGCTATGGGAAGCGAACGGAATGCTGTCCTTCACAGACCCAATGATGTTGCTGTCGTAATTTTGCTGTTAAAGACTGAAAATAATATTAAAAATTTTTCTAAAATTGTTTAATATCAGCGCCGATTATTTTACAGATATCAGATACTGCTTATATCTCTATAATCAGCGCTGATTATGAGTGCTGTCGATGTATTGGTACAGCTGTAGTCACCACAACTACTCATGCTAAACAAGTGTGGCTACTTTTTAACACTTCATGTTGTCTGTCTGAGTTAACTACATCTAAGTCAAACATTGTCTGCAATTGCAAGATTATTGAAAGTTCCTCTGGAAACATTGCTAGTGCTGAACTCAGTTTCCAGTTTGCATGAAGAGTGACATCACAGTTGTAAAGAACATTTACAACTGACATACCTAGCTAACTCTTTTATAGTAAATTGAATTTAAGTGTCTATCTCATTGTCATTTTGTGTATTATTTAAATCAGGCGGTTACTCCTTGAGCTACAGTTGATTATTAATTAGTTCAGAATAATTTAGTGTGAAGTCTGCATTTCATTTGATTAAATTAATTTTGAACAGGTTAGAGAAGATCTGATCTCATATCGTGACCAAGACAACGTCTTAAAAGACTCTGGAAGCACAGCGTCATTGCCTGGCTCTAAAGTAGTTGAACAACAGACAGTATGTACCTCTTAAAAATTCTGTGATGCTACTCTAAACATACATCACTGTAATGTAATGTACTCTAATGTATATAATTTTATCTAACAACTTCTATAGCACCATTACATTAATGCTTATAACAGCAATGGATGGTATCCTAAAGTGGAATCATCATCAGGGTCATGATCCATCAGATAATCCAGATCAAAATCAGAGGCAATGCTACAATCTCGAGTTGTTTGTTTCGTTCAAAATGACATCAGCGAGAACTGAGAGAGTGCAGAGCTTTGGAGCAGACTTTCATAAGAACTGCTTGAGAACCACATACTATTCAGCTGTGAGGCAAAGTAGGAGTCCGAATATCTGTTGATCTTGTGATATTTGATGGCTCTGCAGCGAATAGGAGAGTTCAGTTGTGTGATTTGATTGCAGTCGTTTTTGAAACATGAGTAAGATTTTAAGCTGAATTCATTGCCCGATTGGCAGTCAGTATGATGAATGAATTATTGGTATACTATGTTGACACTAAAGTGTTTTGTTATGGCTCTTGTCAGTGAATTTGGAATGCTTTGTAGTTGTATAAATCTCTGATAGCAAAACCAGGCAAGATGTGAGTTGCAATAGTCTAGGAAGGTAAAGACCAGAGCAGTTGCAAGTGAGACTATGACAGTTTGAGGCATTAAAAACCTGATTCTATGATTGTTTGTATGTGAATGTGCTTGTGAGGTTTAGAATTGTCAGAGAACGACATGATGGAGTAAAAAATTAGGTAAAGCTGCATTCAGTATAATATCAATACATTGTGTGAGAATTATCTCATCATATCTCCATTTTTTTTCGAATTGTGATATTGAGTTGGTTTATTTCAGAAATATTTTCATTTCTTCAGTTTCAATGAATAGCAGTCGTTTTAAAGACTGTCGTGTGTCCTGCTTCCAGAATTTTTTTCTTTTAACACCATACAGCATACACAGTGTGGTTATATGTCCTGAGAAAGGTCATAATTGATTCAACAGAGAAGATACAACCACGTAACACTGTGCACTTAGCTGGATTGAGGATTATAATGTCGCATATCCAGACAATTGCGGTTATTATTCATCAATAATCCGTACTATATCCATGAACATTTTAGCATCCATTAATAATTGGTCATTGCTTAATTTTATCATTTCATATCTATGATTCCAGGAGAAGGATTTGAAGTCCTTAGTTATAGGGGCTCTTGATCCCTCTGCTCATTTGAACAGGATCGTCTCCTTGTCTCTTTCCCACACCTCCACAAGGCAGAACTGCGCTTTCTCGGTGGTGGCCACTCCACCTGGAATGACCTCCCTCTTGAACTTTGTCTCCATCCCAGAGCATTATCTCGGTCTTCTCTGACTTTAATGCTGTTCTTATTAGCTGTGTAGTTTTCGTGAAGTGATGACATATAAATGTTTGAAAATAGTCTTTTTTGTTGACTGGAAAACTCGCAAAATGATGGTTTGTGCAAATTTCATATCATCAGCCTCTGTCGGGACGGAGAAACTAATCTTCTGTACTATAGTTAGATTTAATATAAAGGAGTATTTAATGCAAAAATAATTAGAAAGAAACTAAGCCTTTTTGGACACATGTGTAGAATGAGTGACAAATGGAAAGTTGAGACTGTGATGATGGGAGTTACGGAGGGAAAAGAGTGACGCGGAAGACCAAACAGCGAGTGGATGGACAATGTTACGGAATGGTGCAAAATGGACCTTAACGGTTTGAGAATAGTGGCACTAGACAGAAAACTATGGAAACAGATGTTAAAAGTTGCATTAGACACCTACGGGTCTTCGACTCATGGACCATGATGATGATAGTTAGATTTAAAAATTGCTCATAAACAACTGTGATTGTTAATTTTTTTAGTGCTATGTCTTTATGCAATATTGATGTTTTTATATGACAACTGTGTCTAAAGTTTCATTTAACTGAATTTCTTATTTCTCATTCTTAGGCCGATAAAACATCCCCTCATTTACTCAGAATTGTCTTAACTGGAGATGTGCAAGGATAATTCTCACATGACTTATAGTCAATCCACTTTACTGAGCACGTGTTGGCCAATTGCATTTTTGAAGCTGTTGACTCCTATGAGGAGAAATTCAGTCATAGAGGGATTTGCGAGAAGTCTGTTACTAGCCAACCAACACTGAACATCACCATGAGCAAGTAATTGGCAGGCTGAAATAGATGAGATAACATCAAAAGTTTCTGCTCGTACTCTTAGAGACTTTTCTTTTCCCACGCGGCTTATCGCACTGTTTGCGCCTCTGACTAGGTTGTACTGTGAGAGACACAATAGAAATCTTTAAATATATGTACAATAGTACAAATGAAATAAATGGTTGGGTAATGTCAGAGTGCAAGTGATACTCTAAAGAGCCTTCATGGTGTCATGATACAAGTGGAGTGCTACGATATAAAGTGTACACAAAAGTGGACTCTGCACAGAACCTTGTGAAATCCCACAGTTCCAGACAGTTTGCATCAAAGTGTATTGATCGAGATGGACTGATTGTTTGAGGTGGTATACGTGTAAGATGCAGTCCAGCTGAGTCCTGGATCAAAAAGACCAAATTCTGTTCCTAGCCATAAAGGAGTATGTCATAATTACTGTCATCGCTCTTAATATATATAGTCTAAGGAAGACCGCTTGCTTAATAGACATTTTCCAGAGCTACATTGAAACATATATATATGCTCTTAGATCCTTTGTGTGAAGGTTCACTTTGTCACTGAAAAATAGCCATAACTTCATAATGTGCCTCCTCTACAGGAATAGGTATTAAATTGCTAGGTCAGAAGGTAGGCTGGTGGGGTCCCGGTTGGTTCGGTTTTAGAGGCTTCAGATGTGGATCATTCGAATTTATATTTGATAAATTGCAAGTTAAAATAGGCCAAGATGAAGAGTATGATACTTCCTT
The DNA here is from genome assembly GCA_959347315.1 of Bimastos eiseni. NCBI lineage: Eukaryota > Metazoa > Annelida > Clitellata > Crassiclitellata > Lumbricidae > Bimastos > Bimastos eiseni. Next base: position 17,781,651 of record OY365811.1, read on the forward strand.
GTGAAATACTTAACTGAAAGCTGATCTCTTGAAATTTGTTAATTTAAGTTGTATTAAATGTTTTAAAAGCCTATTTAATAAGCATGATTTAAAAACCAGCAATCTATTGCGTAACTTCCAACTTTTTTAGTTAATGAACCAACTCAGTGATTAGTAATGTCGCTTTGTGCATTTTTCATACAGAATCATCAGATTGCATTAACAAAAATATTTCGCATACCATGACGTAACTCTGGAAAATAACATGTTATTTCTTTATATTTTATACATATTTGCATTTTTGCAATCTGTAAATTGGCACCATGAACAGTTTTCAGCTAAAAAATCATGATAATAAGATAGAACAGTCAATGGGAAATAATTCTCGGATTGCTGTAGACAAAGCCTTGGTTGTAGATATAGTTAAAAGGTTCTTTTTCCAAAGATCTTTTAACTATGGTCTGTCCATAACAAATGTTGTTTTCTCATTTTGTGTATTGTGTTACTATATTTTATTTAACATTAGATTTTTCAGCTTCTTTACCCTCATTGTTTGTCTTTAGACTCAAATTTAAAACTGGGCTCAAGCAGAGTAAACAACTTGAGGTACTGGTTTCCAGACAAATGTCCCAGTGACAGAAGTATCTCTCTTGCCCAGAGCCGTTTATTTACTACAAGCATCACAGCCAAAAAAGGCAGCTAAAGGACATGGCTCTTTGGGACAGGCATTTAATGCAGGTCCATGATTAACCAGAGTGTGGCAGTGTTTATTAAACAGCAACACCAACTTTGAGTTATTACTTAAACAACATTTCTGTTCATCTGACTGAAATCTTATGATCGTCATCTATTCCATAGAATACTTGCTACATCAAATGCTTTACTTTTGGTTCATGGCGTATTTGTTGCTAATGTGATTTTGCCATACTACACTTTTTTGAGATGAGACTTCATAGAAAACTGCTGCTACTGCATTGATCCTTATTATATAATCCACTTCCTCCGATCATCTATTTTATTTGCTGCAGTTGCAGAGTAATTCAAGCAAGCCAATTGCTCAGAGCCATATTATTCATCAGGAGAGCGTTTCCCTGTCGTTTTTTGCCATGGAACTTTTTTGACTGTAAAATTTTGGATGGAACCCTCGTCCACAGCTAAACATATTCTGCTGTAGGTACAAATGCTTGAGAATGAAGACAATTATAGGTTTGGGCCTAGATTACATTAATAACAACACAAATATCAATGACATGAAATATGAATTCTCTTTCATATAATGTTATAAACAGATGTTAAGCAAATCGCCTCCCATGAAAAATTCTAATAATTTATTTTAAATTGTTTTAAGCCTATTTTTGTTATTCTTCACACTGAAAGTTTTTCTGCGGAACCCTAGTCTTCACCGCACGGAACCCTAGGATGCCGCGGAACACAGTTTGGGAAACGCTGCATTAGGCATAGAGTCACTTTTCCTAGAGCTTATGAATTTTTCAGGGACCTACACAATCATGACGGTGAGATATTAAAAGGAGAGTTGACTGATTTCATTTGAAGCAAAAGTGAAAAAATTAAATTTCACATTCTAATCTTATAATTTTTTGAAATTGTACTGAAACAGTTTAACCTTAGATATTAACTTGAGGTCAAGTTACGCTGTGCAATTGCGTGCAGTGTGTGAACATTACAGCTCTCTGCATTGACATGATCACAATATTATGATGTCTTCAAATATCATTACCCGCATTGACTGTTTCATTTGAAAGTAATGCAATACAATGCAATATTTGTTTAATTCAGAACTTTCAAGTTGACACATAACAGCTTAAATTGCAAAGAATGGAGCAGCTTGCTAGCCCAATAAAGGCAACGAAGCCAGCCGGGACCCCGCCAGTGTACCATTTGACCCAGGCAATTTAATACATGTTTCTGTAGAGGATGCATGGCATAAAGTTATGATCATCCTTCATTGACAGGTGAACCCACCTGTCCAGGATCGGTGAGTGTACAATGCACATGTTGCGAAATAAGGCTCTAAATGTCTTCTAAGCACTTGGTAACTTATGGTAAAAAATAAGTGTGAGGAAAGATAGTCATCCTTGTCCCATTGTTGACCACAGATAATATTTTATGGGCTTAAGTTTTGAAAAAGAGCATTCACCTTCAGAGCTGGTGCCAAAAATGAAAAAAATGAGAATGAAAAGATAGATTTTAAAAGCAGTATTTACAATTGGAAAATGCAAGAGTGCCTAATGCCTATGGCAACCTTAAAAGGGCCCACTCTTTTATTATGCCTATCACTGGAAAATGGAGCAAATAATTCGTTTTTCACGCACCTCATTATACGACATGGATATCCTCGGCTGCTTGGTTTTGCTTGTAAGCCTTAGATGATGAAAGTGTAACATTTGACGTTCACGTATAGTCGTGTACTATTGTTTAACCACTGAATTGCAGCAGACAGAATTGGACGATGAGTCAGCAAGAAGACTTCTTCGATTGCCTTGTTGCACAAAGTCATTTGAAGAGGGACCAAAGCGTTTGCACATTTCAAATCTACCCTTCCGATTCCGAGAGGCAAATCTACGCAGCCTTTTAATGGTAAGAATTACTCTACTTATTAGTTAATGGTATTGTGCAGAGTATGTCTGTATGCGATTCATTTTCAGATATTGTGAACTATTAATGTGACCCACTGGAGGAAAAGATAATAAAACTGAACTGTGTGCAATGTAAGACTGGTGTCATCAGATTTACCTGTAGTGTATTCACTTGAAGAGAGGCAAACATGCATTCCATGGCTACCAACTTAATAAGTGCTTTCTATTTGTGTCATGTACATATTAATGGGTAACACACATTACAATTTTTGCATTTCCTTTTCCTCTTTCTTTTAGTGAGATGCTTCACACATATTTATATTTCTGTTGTTAGTGTATATATATTTATTAGACATTTCAATATTTGATAACCTTATCATAGGCCTAATATTAGGTGTTGCTGGTAGCAAGCATCGACATTCCTGCTTTGCAAGAAAAACTAGTTGCTGTAGAGTATAGATCATGTACAGGTTTACAAAATGATGTTAAGTCCTATAAGCAGCAAATTTATTAACTTAAGACTTTTTAGGACAGTAAAATGGATTAGATTATTACATAGCATTAGTTTTTGTAATGGAACTATAGATTATAATAGGTTTATAATCTCGAGTGAAAGGACTATTGAATGAGAGATTGCAGCTTTTGTCCCAACATGTTATGCTCAGGTGACATTTCATGACACAACCACATTCAGTTCAGCAGTTTTTGTTAGATTTCATTTGCTTATATCCTGTCCTCAAACGATATTACACTCTGTCCTGGGAACATTTCGTATTGGTGCCAGTCTCTTCAATGTCTTTCTTTCTTGAATGTCCTAAATATCAATTTCTGTTGTTTGCTCACCCAGTGATAGGACTTACTCTGAAAGTCTGCTTCTAGTGTCTCAGTTTCATCAATGGGGCATTGTTATAGATCACAAAAGATTAAGATTTGTTTCCTTTGAAAATATTTACTACAGCCTTTGCTCTTATGTTATTTACAGCAATTTGGAACAATACTGGACACAGAAATAATTTTTAATGAAAAAGGCTCCAAGGTTAGCTTTTAATTTTATATAGCATTTTGGTTGACCTTTCTGAGACGTCTATGATGGGCTAATTTGATTTCTGGATTAATGTGATTACTTTAAAAAGTTTGAAAGTTAACTGAAATTTTATTATAGTTGCTCCTTATTGAAAAAAGAATCATGCCTTATTGATTTTCGACAAGTCAGTCATGCATCAATACCATCAATCCAACCATTACTGTAACTATTGGAGTTCCATGCCCTGGAAAATATACAGAACCGTCAGCTCGTCATCCACTTTAATGTACCAGATTTTTACACAGCTTTCAGACTACTCAGCTCAGGAGTTGACTCCTCAACATTGAAATCATAAAGCAGATTTCGATCAGTTTCATTTGACTGAGTAGCTTGTGTTTACTGGTGGTTGTTTGCTATTTGTTTGAAAAGATAAAGAATTTTGATTAACTGTTATCCATTGAACAATGACACTGATATTTTAACTGTACCTCTGTCCATATCTGTTCAGTTTAGTTCATGTTGTGGAATCATGAACATAGACTTTTTAATCAGTAAAGCACTAAGTGATCTCAATGCTGGATTGGTCAATCTCATCTGAAGATGATTCTTTTAAGAGCACAGAGAAGAATTCATTTAATGCTGTGCTTGTGTTGTTGTCTGCTATTTGTGTATGCCAGTCAGAATGAAATTGTTTTAATTAGTTTTGGTGCTTCAATGAAATTGTTTGTATTTGTTTCCATGTCTCGTCTAAATTATTGTAATCTGTTTTCTGCTGTTTTATCTCGGTTCATTGTCTCGGTGGCTGCAGCCCGTCTCTTAATCTCATGCATGTCACGTAAGGGACCTGAGCCAATCTGCTTTGCAAAATGGATCAGACCAAGTTCTTCTATCTTATTCTTCGCCACGTTCATCAGTTTTCCACTTTGCTGGCGATGGTTTCTGATCAGATGAAGGTCTATACTATACGTATACTCTCGTATACTATGAGACTGTGTTGGGTGGAAAGTGAATGCGGTGATCCACATTGAGAACTATTCTGGTAAATGTGCTGTCACTGAATGATGCCCTACAATTCTTCATCTGATGTTCAAACACCATGAAGACATAGTGCTTAGGGTGCATCCTTCAGACTCAGAATCTTGGATTCTAAATTGCCTGTTTTTCCTTCTGTATTATTACCGGTTGATAATGCAGCATCAAATGACCTAATATAGAGTAATTAAAGGCATCATCAAATGACCTAATATAGAGTAGTCAAATGCATCATCAAATGACCTAATATATAGTAGTCAAATGCATCATCAAATGACCTAATATAGAGTAGTCAAATGCATCATCAAATGACCTAATATAGAGTAGTCAAATGCAGCATCAAATGGCCTAATATAGAGTAGTCAAATGCAGCATCAAATGACCTAATATAGAGTAGTCAAATGCAGCATCAAATGGCCTAATATAGAGTAGTCAAATGCATCATCAAATGACCTAATATAGAGTAGTCAAATGCAGCATCAAATGACCTAATATAGAGTAGTCAAATGCAGCATCAAATGATCTAATATAGAGTAGTTAAATGCATCATCAAATGACCTAATATAGTGTAGTCAAATGCATCATCCAATGACCTAATATAGAGTAGTCAAATGCAGCATCAAATGACCTAATACAGAGTAGTCAAATGCAGCATCAAATGACCTAATATAGAGTAGTCAAATGCAGCATCAAATGACCTAATATAGAGTAGTCAAATGCATCATCAAATGACCTAATATAGAGTAGTCAAATGCAGCATCAAATGACCTAATATAGAGTAGTCAAATGCAGCATCAAATGACCTAATATAGAGTAGTCAAATGCAGCATCAAATGACCTAATATAGAGTAGTCAAATGCGTCATCAAATGACCTAATATATAGTAGTCAAATGCGGCATCAAATGACCTAATCCATGATTTTGCTATACATTACATTATTTGAGGTGATTCTGCTGCTGTCATCCGTAGAAGCAGTCCAGTTCGGATGCCTTGTACCATTACTCTACTCTGTCGTTGTAAGTGTAATATTTACTTATCTTTTCTTGTCATTCAGGGCTTTGGATTTGTCACTTTTGCAAAATGCTGTGATGCTGATCGAGCAAGAGAACATCTCAATGGTACGGTCGTTGAAGGCAGGAAAATTGAGGTTATTTACAGCTCAGCTGTTCAGCAAATTGAATGTAATTGCAGTTGCAATTGCAAACATATAAAGCGCCACTCCAAGACAAACTCATTCAATTCAATATTCATTTAATTACAGATGGATCCAGCTGACACAGCTGCATCTAGATTCACATTCACAATCAATTAAGACAATTGCTAATGAGACAGATTCCTATGTAGTACATCAGTCATTCCCTTGGGCCACTATAGTTTCATGTAGCTAATTATTTTATGCTCTTATAAGAGAAGCATGGAATAAAATTCTTATCATCATTCTGTGGTAATTTGTAGCCATAGGCCCATGGTCTAATCATTGGGAGACGGCTGGTGAGCACACGACGATTGCCCTGAAGAGTTAAGCATCAACTGACTGCCAGCTGGGCTGCAGCAGGGGCAGAAAGTGGAAGAAAGCCACAGCGTATTATCTTTTGCAGGAACTGCTCTACCCCTGTCCTGTCACGAGCAAGGGTGGAGCGTACATCAAGGAAGCGATGGGCATCATTTTTTCCCCTTCATGGCTAACTGGCACAGTATGCAAGTACTTCGTCCAAGTGCCTTTCCATCCCTAGATCAGAGCTGATGGCAAATCCCAATATTCGGATGGAGTTATCATGTGCAGCCCTGGGATGAGCTGAATGAGGGTAGTGGTGTATTTTCCTTATTTTCTAGACTATGAGCATGAGAGTCACTTCTGAAACGATGTCCAGAACCAGTGGAAATAGTGTGGTCTTCATGCATTTGTGGAAAGGAATAGAAGACAGACAGAGCAGCTACAATTGGAGATCAACATGGAGGGCATTTCATAATGCAGGGCTAGCAAACTGCAAAGCTGCTGTGTTTCTTTGGAACCTAGTATTTATGTGCTGCAGATTGCAGAGAAGGGCAACCAGTGACATGGAAATTAGGACAGAGAGTTCTACTTAGGTTGACTGGAGGAAGGGAGGAAGGACAGCTGGTAAGACAATCAATGACTCAGTGTGTAATTTACTTGTATCGTATTGTAGCTAAATATTATAAAACGCTTCTCGCAGCATAAATTAGCGGTTCCCAACCTTCTTTTTTGTTCTACCACAGACTAAACAATTGTTACCCCCCCTCCCCACAGAAAAAACTTGTCAGAAACGTTCTTTGGCAATTTATTTGATTTGAATAGATTATTAGAAATAGAATATTGGTTATAATATTATTAGTAAATTTTGCTGAATTTATTATATTAAAATTATTATTGTTGTACAATGTACACTTTGTACGGTACAGCTGAGTATACAATGAGAGTGATTGTTATCTGTTTCTGCAGAAAATATCTATATTAAATTTTAAAATTTTTCTTGTATACCCTTGGCAGCAGCTGGCGTACCCCTAGGCGTACATGTACCACCGGTTGAAAACTGCTGGCATAGACCATTTAGAGGCGTTTTCAGCATGGAAGCACCAGGGAAAAGTAAATGCAACCTGGTCATCAATTTTCCCTCTAATATTTTGGAGATAGTGTGCACAAGAAATTTAGTGTGCGAACATTTTATAAAAGGTTCATACCTATGTGCGGTGGTCCGAGCTGAATGCGATGATAGTTTAATTAAGACCATTTCTAAAATTCTATTATGACAAGTTCTGATAACCTAAGAAATCTAAGGACAAATAAGTGGATGTATCAGCCAAGGAACCAAAGTTACTGGAATAAGGTAGGTCACAGCCAACTAGGATACTCGAATTATGTAGTTTCAAACAACATTGTGTGCACACACTAAACTTTTATGTGCGCTGATTCGTACACGGCTTGTGTGCATGCACACATGGGCACAGCTTAGAACACTGCTAATAATCCAAAAGGCAATGAATGATGTGAGTATATTATTTGCTGTAATACAAAGTCAGTTATGTTGGATATTTCCCCATGGTCATGAAAGTTGAATGTTCAAACCTACTTGTCAGTTGTATATAAGTAATTTTAGTTAACTCACCCGCACAATCATGAATTCATTCATAAATGAACGATAACAGATAACTAACTCTCAAATGTTCGATCAGTCGTCTTCAGAATTTGATCAATCATCGAGACTGATCAGTTGCTAAAAGAAGAACCCATTCATCGCTTGTAGGTTGTCTGGTCATCTGTGACAAGAACAGATCAACCTTTGCTGACCCTTATTCCTACAATGGCTGAAAATAATCCAATTCACTTGATTGGTAAGATGCAAGCGCTGACAATGAGAATCCTACCAATGATCTGTCTTGATTGTCTTCGTGCAGGGAGACAGACCACCACCAGAAGACTAATTGTAAAATCAATGGATGTGGCCATAAAATGACAACTGGGAACATAGTTGCGGCATTGATTGAAATTTTTAGGCCATGACTTAGATTCCACCTGTTTAAGATGGCATACATGTATTCCTGATGAACTGATTCTGTTATTGTCATCTTATTTTGGTTGATTTTGGTTGTGGATGTTGGCTGATGAACATTGTTGACGTAAAGCGCCCTTGTGGTGGCATGGCTGCGTTGTGACGCTCTAGAAATTGTTCGTTTAATATTAATAATAATAATAATAATAATAATAGCAGATGTCTTCAAAATTATGGAAGACTTATTGTCATATAATAGCCTGCCTATCTGCCTCTCTGTAGATCTGCTTACAGTCTTGCCTGCCTACCTACCAGCCTACTAAATACCTGTCACTACCTGTTTGTGTCTGGCTGCTGACCATGCCTACCTGTCTGCCTCTGCCTGCCAATGTACTGCCTTCTTCTGCCTGTCTTAGGAAACCACCCAATAAGCCGAGCACAGAACCAGATCCAACCACCCCAGAACCACAAGAGAAAGGCCCGCAAATAAGGAACAATGGTTGACTTGAGCAGTAGCCATGGCATGAACAAGAACCACGAACTTCCTTTTAATTTTCAAATTGACAAATTGCAGTATGTCTACAAGTACAGTATGAACGGATGATGACAATTTATTACAGGAGTTGACTTTAACTGTCGTCAGCCATGCTGCCGTGCAAGACACCGTGACATTATTCGTCTAATTCAGCCAATGCTGCCATCTGGCAAACGAAGGACTAGTCAATTGTCAATGGGAAGAGCAGACAGAGAGGGAGAAGACTGGTCACCTGTCTCCATAGCAGGAATCGAACTTGCTTACTCTGCTCTGCATGCCAAAATCTTAACCATTACTCTGTGAACCATTGCTCTAAGGACCCCCTAGCCAGGCATAAGATAGAAGCATGATAGAAGTTACTAGTTGCAATTACTAGTTTCTGGAGCCTCTGATCACTTAGAGTAAATGGACAGTGATGAAGCTGGATGAGTGTCTGCAGCAATCGACCGATGCAGCTGCTTGTCATTATAAATTTAGACGCCTACTCCGATGGCCACCGTGTAATTTATGAAGAAGGTCCACTGATCCTACTTCACTTAACCTACTGTACCCCCACCCTGAGGGTTAGCTTACACTAGGTATCCAACGGTCAAACCAAAAGGACATGTCCCACTAATAAATAGGCTCACCTCATTTCCTACAACAGATCCCAGGACAGCATTTTCAACACATACACATTTTATCAGTTGTACTGTCCCTTCTGTTTCACATAAGAGACCTCTGATAAACAGAGCTTATGAATGGATAATACAACTATAAAGTATTGCATCCTTTCTCTCATAGTTACATGGTCAGATAGTGCCTCTCCGGCTTGTCACAGCTTGTGTCTGAGGTTCTAGAATTGTGCGACACTGCTTGAGAATGACAATTTAGGCCTGACCACATGGTCTGCCTTCTTTATTCTCTGTCTTAATGAGTGTCAACTAAATGGCACAAGGAATTCCATAAGTCATTTGATTAGCTAGCGGCTTCAAAGTGGTGTGGCTTGACACTGTCTCACCAGTATTTAGATAGCACATCATAGCATCATTTGTCATCATTTAATCCAATTGCTGAAGGCCCATAGGTGATAGGTGTCCGTTTTGCACATTTGACCAATAATTGTTCTCCATGCCTTTCAGTCCTGGGCTTGGCGTGTGTGATATTCGAACCGGTGTGTTGTCTTGATGTGTACAGGATTTCTATCATCTTTTTTCTTTACGGCTGACATCTGCACCCATTCGATCCACAAAGGATATGGCTAAAGAGTGGACAACTCAATGACTATATTTTAGCCACTCTTTGATTCATGAAGGATATCCATTGCAAAATTATGTATTCCTCAATTACCATGAAAGTACTATTTTTGAAATTATTTAACTATCTGAATTTTTATTCTTTTTTGTGTCTGTTCTTCTGTTGCATATATAGATGCCTGTCTCAGTGTACAGTTACATGAGCTTGTTTTGTGTGCAAAAGGATGTGCCTGTGTGTGTGTTAGTGTGTGTGTGTGCGTGCGTGTGTGTGCGTGTGTGTGTGTGTGTGTGTGTGTGTGTGTGTGTATGTGCAATCCATCATTTAGAAGCCATTTGTTGGGCAGTGTAGGACTTGATGCTTTCTGTTCATTTTCCTCACAGAGTTATTTGTTCTTTTTAATAGACCGATAAATGACAGCATTATGAAGCTGCACATTAAGTCAATATCTGATATTATTGTGTGGTGCAGTTACAGGTATCTGAGAATTGTGGCAGGTATTCAGATTGATTGAGTTGACATGTGTTGAACTCCAATTGCAATTGTGAGTTACAATGATGCTAATAAAATATTGTAGGTATCCAACGGTCAAACCAAAAGGACATGTCCCACTAATAAATAGGCTCACCTCATTTCCTATAACAGATCTCAGGACAGCATTTTCAACACATACACATTTTATCAGTTGTTTCAACTCTGTTTAAAGTCTTAATTTTGAGTAATGTTGTGATCACTGGTTTGTGCTCTCACTGTGTATGATCAATCAATCAATCAATCAATCAATGAAACTTAATATAGAGCCCCTTCAAGATATCTACAAAGCGGCGCTTTCGGTCTGATTACGGCCTAACAGAGCAGTTTTCAGTAATGAGTAGAATGATTCTGATGTGTGATCTGATGTGTGATCTGTATGTTCTACTGCAGAGGTGCATTTATAGAAAACAGGGCCCTAGGCACAAACATTTTTGTGGACCTTCTGAATTTGTACACTGTGTCTGATGGGCCGTCCATAAATTGATGTCATGCACCTATAGGTGGGATCATACATCTGTCATGATTAGCAACGAAGGGGAGGAGAGTCTGAAATATGTAATGTCACGTCATCACATCAAACATCAAAATAGGCAACTTTATTTTAAAATTTCACTCAATTAAACAAGTTTCACTTAAGTAACAGTAATTGCTACCACAGTTTAACAAAACTAAACATTATTAGGATTACTGCAGAGTGCAGATGCCATGGTAAATTAACGCAGTTTGTTATATTGTTTAGGCCAGTCGCCAAAGTTTTCAATATCGAGGGCCACTTTAGTGACACAGTGAGAGCTTGCGGGCCGCAGGGATACCATAATTATGCGAGTGCCTAAGTTGCAAAGCCTTTTCAGGCTTAGTTTTTAAATATAAGGCCCATAGGTATGAGGCTTACTTATATGCATATAATAAAGTTAAATAAATAATAACAAAGTGCTTGAATTTCAAACTAAACCTGTATAAGAATTTCGTAACTAAGTAAATACTTTATTTATTTATTTAGGTCGATTAATTTTATTCTAACTTTAATGTTATTTATCAATCCATTTGTAACAAAGTTAAAAGTGAATGCTTTTATAATGTAACTTAGAATTTGTGTCAAAATTATTCACTTCTTGGGATGAACGTTTTTAGAAGTTATAGGCCTATTACGAAATCGACGTTTAAAGCTTATTATTGCAATGCCCCGGAAAGTGGCACGACATGCTAAGCACGTTGTCCAATAGAGAGATAAGCCGAAACCCATAAGCTTTGATAAAATTCCATCAAGCTAAGTGCATGAAATGAAGTTCGCTCCTCTGAACTTTCCTGCAAGTCTATCACTCCAATTGCAAATCAATTGGCAAAATCTTACAGGTAAATAGATTCTGGCAAATGGCAAATATCTTGGTTCGTGCAATCTGAAGCCAAAGAAACGTGGGGCAAATTCAGATAAAGGGCTGCCAATGATCTTGAAATATTTGTCAGAACGCAAAAGTTCAAAAACGTCCGTTTTTTCGATACAATGTATCTCTGTACCAGCCGGAAAATGGGCTGAATTTCCGTCCTTCTGTTGTTATTGCAGTTAAGTTAGCTTTCTTACATACGATTTCATACTGTCCACTAAAGTAGTAGGTAGGCCTAATAAACTGTCCACACCCTTGCAGTTTCAGATAAAGTTCATTCAAAAAGTTATGTCCACTAAAAACTCTAAATCGCACAGGCAATCCACCATTTTGTAGTAGGCAACACCTGAGCAGTTTTGTTCATTTTCCTTCAACTCTATTTTGACTTTTGTTTTTTTATTCAGAAATTCCACGATTTAGCTTCTGAGATTTAAAAACCGTTTTTGTGATGCACTTCGGTTTAACCATCAACATGCAAAAATGTTAAATGCTACTAAAATGAATATTAAAATTAAAATGCATTTGTCAAATTTGAGAAAAGTATATTTTTCAAAATGGAAAAATTTGACTGGGGGCCGCATTAGGTCTGCTTGAGGGCCGCGTGCGGCCCGCGAGCCGCACTTTTGGGATTCCTGATCTAACCTTAGCATCAAATTCCATCGTAAATTATCTCAGTTTGTTAGGCTTATATTTATTTACATCTATTGTCTCATAGTCAAATGTGCATCGAGTAATATTTAGTTTCACCTCAAAGTAACAATTTATTTGCTGTATGCTGATTGGTCGTGTTCGATCATCCTCAAGATTCAATTAGCGTCCTACAAAATCTTTCCAAAAATTCTGTATAGAAGGCTCTATGTTATAGTATGTTCTAAGTTTTGAGATTGGTGTAGTAAAATACTTACAGATACTTACCACAATGAGCGATTTGAAGAGAAAGCGAGCCTCTTATGAAACTGGTTCCAGTTGAAAGTTGTTGAGTATGCTGAACTTCATGGAAATTCGAATGCCTTGCATTTCATGCAAGGCATTTCTTACTAAATTTTTTATACAAACCGGAAACAGTGAACGGAAGTCATCCATTTTGTATTCACATATTGATTGTTTATATTATTTTGAGTAATTTTCAACCACAATTTTATTAGATTTCTAATCGCTACAAATCACTCGTGTTGAGTTTATGAGTTCACACTTATATGCGAGTCGTCTATTTTGGATGCTATTTTGGTCAAAACATTACGCTTCAACTTATATGCTAATCGACATATACACGAGTATATACAGTAATTACTTTTCATAAAATGAACTATATCTAGGAACCTCAGTACACATCTGTTGTGTGAATTGCTTGTGGCATTTTTGTAATTTTGACAGCAGCAGCCAATCATAAGTGAGTTTTTGTTAATTACCATCGTTGTGTCTGCCAGGTCTTGTGATCACAAGCCCATCATTATTCAAGAATTTTGACGCCATGTGGTTCAACGTATGCTATCAAGCAGAACCTTTGAGGGATGTTTTATTTGTGCTGTGTAAATATCCAGAGACAATCGAAGACTTATCTATACAACTATCAAATTTACTTACAATCGATGCAAAATTGCTTCCTTTGTAAGTAATTGTTATTGCAAACTCCAGACTTGTAAAAAGTCACTCGAAAGGCAAGTGCAGGACTCTAGATTATTTACGTGCTCTGTATGCAGAAGTACAGTATTTGATATAAGACGGTTGGCTGTTTCAGAAATTGTGTTCTCTGTGTTTTCTTGTCATAAGAACTTGTATGTTGTGAATGTCATGCCATCCAATGTATCAGCTAATCATTTAATATGGTAATGTATCAGACAAGTTACGAGTGGCTAGAATATGAGCACTGAAAATGGGTTGTCATGTTTGGTTTAAATAAATTATTGAAAATTTAAGAAATGTTCTTGCTGTGAAACTAGGTCAGCAATGCGAGCAGTCGTCTGGTTGGAAAGAAACCTGTAACAGACAAATCGATTGGTAAGATACACGTTAAAATTGTGTCTGCATTTTAAAGGTTAACGTTTTGGGCATTCTGAGTGTACTTTGCTATTAAAATTTATATTTAGAGCCACAGCAGATTAGGAGTAGACGAGATGTTGCAACATTTTGAGCCAGAGAGAACACACATGTGTGGATGGTGGGTGCATGTTGTTCTGATTTTAAATTCTGTTAGTTAACCTTGCTATTTAAATATTTCTAAAGTAGTGTCAATACGTATATTTTAATTGGTCTATTCAAACATGCAGGTATACAACACACATCATCAATCTTATATTTTGCTTTTTATTTTTACATTTAATTTTGCTGGCCTTCTGTACTTTTAATTCATTTTTCCAGGTATTGACTGGACAGCAGCTTTTTTCCCCTCAATTTCATGTGTGTGGCGAGCTCATTGTTCCCTTTACCAACTTTCTATCATAGTTCCACATCTGGCACCACTTAAATGCAGTGTGCTTATGAGTCATCCCATAAGGTTTTGCAAATGTTGGTATTCTATTGAATTAGCCATATTATGCATATCTGCATAGCCATTTGGCATCTGTTTTTACGCAGTTATCATTCCATTTATCATCATGCTCCCAGAGCCTATTCTTTTGATCTCCCAAGTCTCACAATTTGCCCTAAGGATTATCATTATTGCCTGTTGCAATTAGTGTGTTTAATTGCTAGTTTACCTTCTATTGTTTATCACTGGTCACATTGAACTGAATCGTAGTCTGTTTTCTGCTGTTTTGGAACAGCATAAAACTTTAATATCAATTAGGAACAATTCCCATTCTCTTCAACCATTTTTTCAGAATTTCCATTCTCTTCAACATTACATCTTCAACAATCAGGTAGATCTTCTTGTGATCTCACTTCTCAAAGGTTATTTTTGGCAGGTTGTTAATAAAAAGATCCTATGCATGACTTATGCAATGTATTATATAGTTTCCCACCATACTGTTCCCTTGCCAACAGGTTCTGACAATTAATTTTCTGACAAGATCTTGATGTTAGACTTCAGACACTTCTTTTCTCATGAGATGACATCTCACTGTTCATCTCTTCTGCCAGTTGTCAGCCATATTTCAACCAACAAGCTTCATTGAGATATACATAACTCGTCATATGATAAACAATAAAGGCAAAATATTATTTCGACCTCCCTTCTAAAAGAATGTTTCAATGTCTTGAAGTGAGTCATTATACCTATCATCATCCTCTCTATTATTGAGGCCAATTCCTGCCACTTTCCTCATACCATGGTTTATCCCCGTGCTAAATAGCGATCTCTTTCCTGGTGGCCTTTTCAGCTGATGTTCCTCCACTTGGGAACAAACTTCTGCTAGTATTAAGACAGATATCTGATTCATCCTATGAACTCACGAAACCCT
This sequence comes from Bimastos eiseni, assembly GCA_959347315.1. NCBI lineage: Eukaryota > Metazoa > Annelida > Clitellata > Crassiclitellata > Lumbricidae > Bimastos > Bimastos eiseni. The sequence goes on from OY365811.1 coordinate 17,796,875, forward strand.
CACCTCTTGCCTCACCTCCGCAGCTCTTTCACCCAAATGTGAAAATGCGGCTTTTCACAAATACTAGTCCGATTCCTTGTCCCTAAATTTCCCTTGCCATTTCAATGCCCAACACCATTCACCTTAGCTGTTTCATTAATCAGACGAATACTTACACTATAAAACAATTTCATCATTCCAATTATCATTTAACCAAGGATTATTTTCATAATTCTCATTTCCATGACTATGTACTTTCAGGCTATTGTACCTTCGGAATGACTAGTTCCCATCATAAGCTTCAGCGACTAAATTGTACTGAAAGACAAAATAAAAGTGCACAACAAAAACTAATGAACAATTGCACCAACTACTATAACTGGAAAACAGAAATACTAGCAAAGCTAACGAACCATTGCTCCAAGTGCTATAACTGGAAAACAGAAATACTAGCAAAGCTAACGAACCATTGGACCAAGTGCAATAACTGGAAAACAGAAATACTAGCAAAGCTAGCGAACCAGTGCACCAAGCACCGTACACCAGTAACATTTTATGTACTGGTATAGTTATAAGTACACATGTATACATATATATGTACACATATATTTGTATAATTATCATATATATACACACTTATATACACATGACCTGAAACCTACCTGGTCATTTTTGGAAGATTTTATTTATCCACACTGGGATGGGGTGCCTCTGCGTAGTCACTTTGACAAGGGACTATATATAAATTCTCGTAATGCATGAATGAACGAGTGAATATTCACGCACATATGCATACACATATATTTATATACTGTTCCAGACCAGGCAATCCAGTGAACATCAAGGTCATTATAACATTATCTTATCAGCAACTGTTTCTATAGAGTAGCCGCTGGTAAAAAAAATTCCATTCGTCTTTGGGTGGTAAGGCAAAGCCTTAGAGTGACTGAAATGCCACGAGCATTGTTTATTTGGGTTAAGAGAAGTAAGGGATGTGGTGGATGATGAGTTCACAGCACTAGCAAAGAACATCAAGAATTCCAGCTTCGGCCTGAAGACCCTGGGAAAAATTACTTCTGTGGCCAAAGGTTTTCGCATAATGTCTAAGACATTAACTCTAGCCATGACCCTTACCAAAGAACATCACTGTACATGGCAAACCTAACATTCAAACAAAATGACTAAAAAACATTGGCCATGCCAGGCCCGTGCCCCATTCTTATTGAAATATGTTTTCCATTTCCAACTTCTCCAAACTTTCTTATAATAAAATGCGTTGTGCTTCTGTGGCCAAAGCTTTGGCCTGAAGACCCTGAGAAAAATTACTTCTATGGCCAAAAGTTTTTGCATAATGTCTAAGACATTAACTCTAGCCATGACCCTTTACCAAGCCCAAAAAATCACGATGCCTAACCTTACTCTGACCAACCTCACTATCCATATGAAAAAACTTTATTGTGATAATGGCAGTGTAGAAATCATTAGATTTAATTGGTCAGAACAGTACTAGGTCCCTGCACTTTCATGGCTTCTGATTGGACTCTCTGGAATTCCAGCTTATCTAAAAAATGTCAGATGTCATTTACGTATGAGCTAAATTCTCACCTGTTCAGATTACTTGTCCTCTGTAGTCTGATGGATCATCTTAACTGGTTCCTCTGTCCAAAAGATTGTAATTCAGAACATGGCTTGCCTTGCACGCAACCACTGATTAATGATTTCTGCATTGCATTAATGGCACTGTAGAAGTGTACAGATTTTCTAAGATGTTATTAGATCCACAGGCACTTGACTTATTAATGCACAAGAGAGTTGGAAGACAAAGAATTTCCCAAAGCAATACAATGTTGCTCAGTTGTTGGGGGTCTAGTCACCTTAACTGTGTTTAATAGACCACAACTTAAGGGAACCTTACTGAAATACAATAGTGTATACTTAATGTGGTTCTGGTAGACCTATTGCTAGAAACTTCAGAAACATTGGGTGTCTGATGTGATCGTACTTTTCCTGCTAGCAAGGGTTTTGTCTCCTACTTTGAAATACCAACATTGCTGTATGGATATGGACAAAATTGATTGGTATTTAATATTCAACCATTTCTGTTTCTAGCCACAATGATATTTACTGTTTCAGACATTTTGTAATTATTAAACGGACCATTTCTAGAGCGCCCTAACGCAGCCATGCAGCTACAAGGGCGGTTAATTGGACAGAAGAGCCTAGGTAGGGCTGCAATGGACAGAAGAGCCCAGGTAGAGCTGCCAAAACAAAGGGTACGTGGCCATTGTTGTCTTGGCTGATGTTGATTAGGCTGGCTGTGGCAGGGAACTAGTAATAGTAGTATTAGCTTCAGTTTATGGAGATCTGTGATGAAAAAGATCACTAGCATTGCCCTTCTCCTTCATCCAGGCATGGGGAATGGACTGTCAGAGTACCAACAGTGTCTGAGTTGGGGCAGAGAAGGGCACAAGTCCCTTGCACACACACATGGCAGAGACTTTCAAACAAGGGAACACTAGTTGTGTTGCATGGGAATGGGCAATTTTCTCCACTCCAGACAAAAATCCCAGACTGGGACATTTCCCCACCTGGATAGACCATAAGCTCGCCCAAATGCCTAATATGTACAAACCAAGAACATCATGTTATATGATGATAATGTGTGTCACTTCAGCTCATAATAAAGATTCGCTAGCAACTGAATTTAATGGCAGATGATAATACGTGTTACTGACTGTATTCAGTAGGAATATTTTTGTATCTAGCAAGAGAAAGAGAATTTCATAAGTTAACTTGTCCTTTGACTAACTATCTGTGATTTGCTGGATATAATTAAATTTACACCAACGATTCAACGCAATTACATAGATCTTTGCCTCCTGTATGACATGATAATTAGCTGCTTATTTTCTTGTTTGAAGAGAATTTGGATTGATGAAAAACAAATCGTGTTTAAATAGAAGTTGGATTGACGGCATATATTTTTGTTAATTAATATGAGTTAAATAAACGACTTGTCATCATCTTTTCATACTGTACTTGTAATCATGCTGCAGTTTGTTATTTTTAAATGAAACTAAATATTATTATCATTATTAAATTTGATTAATGATAAATATATTTTGCTTTCAACCTTTACATAGGGGGTGCAATTGTCTGGGGGCAAATGTCCTATGCCAAATCAGGAGGGGGAAAATTGTCCAGGAGGGGGCAGTTATCCTACACTCATCACATTCACAGAGGAGGGAGCTCAGCGGCCAGTGCTGGAGGACACAGGGTAGCAGTGTTCTCCCATGTATATTTATACGGTACATATACTAAGCTATAATTATATAACTAAATATACAGAACTTAAAAAATAACTTTGTTCCCATTGTGTTAAAATTATCCAGCCCTATTGTAAAATTACTTCACCAATCACAATAGGTCAAGAATGGAATTCATTAGATTCTGCAAGTTAATAATTATTGAATATAAAATAAAATGCAAACACTAATAGTAATAATGTAATAGTACTAAGGATCTCATCAGGCAGATGCAGTTGTAATCTTAATTAAAGATTATTTTTTCGGTATTGTCTGTGCAACAGGTGGTGAAGAAGACGACAAAGTGAAAATGATTCAGGAACCATTGTTGCAGAACAGAAGCCTTGGCAGTCTCCCAGTTTCATATGCAGCTTTGCAATCAATCCATTCATCAAATCACTTCGATCCTTCAAATCATTTGGATCCATCATTGCCCACAATACCTTATCGAAGGTGATGACTAAACTACAAAGAAGTACATAGGGAATCATCATCATCATAAATTCAGAATTTCTAGAGTGCTTATCAGTGCTTGGTTTTAGGGACATTATGAAAGGATATATAGCAAAATGGATCAAATGGAGCAGGTTCTGCAGAAGAGAAGCAAGAGCAGCCATAGAGGAGCAGTCTTGGAGCTGTTAACTTCTGTCAACTTAATATTCATTCTATCAGGAACAAGTTCTCTTATTTACCAAAGTTTTATCTTTAGCAATCATGTAGACATTCTTCTGGTCTGACACACCTTCCTTCATTTATGGCATTATTGCTCTTTCCTTGCTTTCCTTGTAAATGGCAGATGGACTTGGCAGGGGAGGAGTTGTCTTACTTCAAAAAGCACGCCTGAAACGTGGCTGCTTCAATTGACATTTTCCAACACTAAAGTCATATGGAAGCTTTGTTGCTACCTTAGAATATGGAAATAGATAACTACTTAGCCTTTGTTATTGCATTCCAAACTCCATTTTTCACTTTCTAACTTTTTCCCTGAATTTTTATTCTCAGCTTGAATTCTTTATTATTTTCTAAACTGATGATACTGTGCAGCTCCATTGTACACAGAGAGATTCTGAACTAAGCTTCACAGAAATTCCAGGTTCTTCTCCATGTATTTGATAGTATGTGGGACGTCTTCTCCCAACTCATGAGTTGGGTCCCATACATTCAATCTCCTCTGCCTCTAAGAACTTCTTCTGAATGATATTTCATTGACGATTCTGCTTTTGCTGCTCATAAAGAATGGCCCGTTGATTTACGAAATGACAAATTTCATTAGTCAACATTTTCAGAAAGAAGTTTTACCAAATTTGATCCATCTATTGATGAGACCGGTTAGTCTGGGACTGACGATCGTTCTATGCATGCAATTTTCCTATAGCATCAAGAATCAGCCTACCTAGTCTATCTTTGGGTGCTATGCTGGACCAGATTTACGACCGCTTCCTACAAGCGGGCCCTGATGCCCTGCACAGATTTGTTCAACATAGGCAGCTCATGTTGATAAGCCTACTTAGGCTATTTGTGGTTCATAGATGGTGGTGACAGTGGTGGTCTGTGGCATCAATCCCAGATGAGTTTATTATACACCCAACATACATTCCACTTGCATGGGCAGGGTGTATTGTATTTGAAGTCTTTTAAAGTGCCTCTTGCAATGTAAACTGTTCAAAAGTGCTCCACTGTATGTGCCATAATGGAAAGAGACCCGTAATGGGCACTGGTAAAGGAGCTGGACTGGGCTAAAACAAAGTAAAATATGGCACAGTATAGAAAACCATGCTATCATTTCTATTCTATTCTATTCTATATTCGGAGTTATAAAGCACCTCTCCCAGTCCCAGTACAACCTAATCAGAGGTGCTCCCAGTGCAAAGAATCATCACAGGCAGACATCTGAAAGAAAAGCTCATCATCAGGGCAGATGGAAAGAAGCATTTGCACATTGCCATCTGTTTTCCATTTATCTTTATCATAACAATTGTAATAACAGATTCAACCATACTTAAGAAATCAAATGTTGCCTGAAAATTATAATCTAAAGCTATGACCTGGAAGCAAACTGACTGAATGCACAGAGTGGGGCAGTGAATTCTACTGCTTGAGATCACACCTAGCAACAATGATTGAGAGCCAAACACAGTGATAGCTTGGCATACACTCGCAATGAAGTCCGAGAAGGAATTGAGGCAGTAAATTAGAAACATTGAGAGTAGCAAAGAAAGAGGCCTTACAAGTACTCTAAAGCTAATTCTTGGTCTACTTATCTTTTAAATCATCACCAGCATAACAATCTACTTTTCATAATTTTAGAGCCATTTTTCCAGATCCATACCTGACTGCTACCATGACTGAAGGTTATCCAGTAAGTTCTTCATATATATTTTCAAGTATACCTGTCTGTGTTTCCTGTGGCTTTCCTATATTTCTCACGCAAGAAATAGGAAATGCTTTTCGCTAGTGTTGGACATTTCTACCCCTGGACAATTGCCCCGATTTTGCATAGGACATTTGCCCCTGGACAATTGCCCCGATTTTGCATAGGACATTTGCCCCTGGACAATTTGGCCCTTGTGGTAAGGTTGAGTGCAAAATATATTTATCATCAATCCAACTTAATAAGAATAATAATGTTTAGTTTAATTTCAAAGTGACAAACCACAGTATGATTACGAGTATAGTATGATTACAAGTATAGTATGAATGGATGATGACAAGTTATTTATTTAACCTCTATTAGGAAAAATGTATTTTCTGTCAATCCACTCCTGTTTAAGCACGAATTATTTTTCATCAATTCAACATCTCTTTAAGCAACAAAATAAGCAACAGATTATCATGTTATACTATAATTTATCCAACAAATTCGACATTCTGTCAAAGGACAAGTTAACTTACGAATTTCTCTTTCTCGTGTTAGATTCATAAATAGGTCTACTGAATTAAGTCAGCGACAGGTATTATCATCTGCAGTTAAATGAAATCTGTAAAGAATCTTCATTAGGAGCTGAAGTGACATGCATTATCATTATAATTATGGCATCTCATTTTTGGTTTGTACATATTAGGTCTCGTGAGGGTCTAACCGGGAGGGGGCTTATGTCCTAGTTTGAGGGACTTTTGTCTAGAGGCAATTGTATGGGGGTAATTGTCCGTTCATTCATTCTTCTGTGCAGTTTGCTCCATTTTTCTTCCTTAATATTTTTTTTCAGTTTTTAAATCTGCTAAAATGTCTTTTTACTTTCCTGAATTATTCATAATGCAATTTATGTTCCTGTACAAGTTTTTACATTTAGTTTCTACTCCTTGACCTGTTATTAGGTTTTCAATTCGCTGCACGGTCTTTGTCTCTCCCATTGTGTCACTTTGTCCATTGTGTTCGCAATATTTTTCAGATATTCTAAGAGAACATAATTTTATGAATGTCTTGATGCATACACCTGATTACACCAGTTTCAATAATATATCAAACCTCATAGTTAATGTGTTCGTTATCAATAAGAATATTGTATTTTATTAAAATCTTTGTGTTATAAAATTGCAAGAAAGCATACATTAAGGATACACTCCAATAGCTTTTGACACAATCATAAAGAAGAACTAGTGGTAATAACAGGTATATAACATTGATAATGTGTGCACCATTGGCACATGTTTGGTTTACGCATGGTGATACCAAACCTCCCAGCATCATAAAGTAGCTGCATGGGCAATGTTTACATGTGGTAGTTTATTTAATATGATAAGCAGTGCTAGTATAGTGACCGATTACGATGTTGAAAATGCTTTGAAAATTGCCGCAAAATTTCACATACAAATGCCGCAAGTAAGAATGCCGCGGTGTATGGCACATCCTCTGACTTACTATCTCAAGAAACAAGGTACTCAGTAAATCGATATTGTCCACCTACAACGGTTGTGTCAGCCTGTGCAGTGGAACGATGCGCCACTCACTGTGGAACCCCAGGGAAATGGAGGAAAGGGAGGAAACCAGCCTTGACAGCCTTTGTTGGCCTCCTCTCCACCAAGGACTCGTGGTGTCCTTGGCTAACATTGACACACATGGACTTACTTCTTTGTTGGCAACTATGTTAACACAGCTGTCACTCTCTCTCTGTCTCTCTCTCTCTCTCTCTGTGTCTCTATGTCTCTGTATCTCTCTCTCTGTGTGTCTCTCTCACTCTCTCGCTATGTATGTATATATATATATATATATATATATATATATATATATATATATATATATATATATATATATATATATATATATACAGGGTGGGCCATTAAAAAGTAACCCCCTCGGTTTTTTGCTAATATTTCAGCCAAAACTAAAGATTAGTAAATGAAATTTTACATGTGCTAAGCTAGCTCATATTTACATACAACAGCACAAATTTACGAAAATATTTCAAACAGAGCAAAAGTTATATCACTTTTAATGAGTCCAACCACGGTTTTTTGACAGTCAAAAAACATTAAAAGCAGGGAAAGGTAAAAAAAACGATTTTACTAAGTCGCTTAAGTTCTCACACCGTTTTGGCTTTGGTCGCAGATTGTTGTATTTCTCGAGCATAGCTCCTCACACGTGATAATCCAAGAGGTTCAAGTCCGGTGAGTTTTGGGCTGTTGATCCTTCTCAATGAAACCAGGGCACATGACCTTGAGCCTATCTTGCGCAAGGCGTGCAGTATAAGCTAGTGCCTCATCTTGCTGAAAGATGAATCCAGATAGCGGCAGATGCTTGCAATCGAATATTAATTGTGGAGGCAGGTGACCAATGTAATATACAGCATCCATTTTGGCTTTCTCATCAACAAAATGAAGTTGACTTTTGCCACCAAAACAAACACCAGCCAATACCATAATACATGGAGCGAACTCCTCGCGTTCAACAATCGGTCGACCAGGTTTGACATCACATTTCTTGCCACTGGACCAAACACGATTGTTTTGGTTGCTGATTGGATTCTTCTCATCTGTGAGGAACACACGCTTCGTCTCGCGAACATTCAGCCGGCACAGCAGTGCTGATGAGCGTTCAAATTTCGGTGATGATAATCTGTCCACCAACACGATGGAAAACGATGTTTATTTACCAATTTGATCGAATACTTGCTAAATGATGTCAAAGTGATGTCCATATATGCTTGTTCCCCGTTCTCTTCTCAATAGTAATGATAATTCTGAAGTTTGCTTCACAGCAATAACTTAAGAATTGACTTCATAAACTCGTTTTTGTCTCTTTTTTGTGTTGAATGTTTTTTTACAATTAAAAGCCCATGGTTGGACACATTAAAAGTGACACAACTTTTGTTCTGTTTAAAATATGTTTACAGTGTTTCACCGTACTCATTATAAAGTAATACAGTTCTCATAGTTACTTTTGTAATATTTAATAAAAAGAAATCTATAACTAGTTTGTAACGTTTTTTTACTTTCTAGCCATATTCTGGTGGCTTTGCCATACCAGTCCTACAGTTAGCTGTACCAAGCATGGGTCCATACCTTGGCCTGTCTGGGTAAGATTGTTTTTACTTTACCGTGTTACTTTCTGATCTAGAATTTTTAAATCATTCATATGAATTCTCCATGAAGCTCCTTTAGTGTGTAGATTCTGCCGTCATCTGTCTATAATAAGGCTTGAATGCCTTTTGAAATCGCTTCCACAATTATACAAAGCTTTAAAAAAAATGACTGATTAATGGTGACTCGGTCGTTCTTTTATCAACTCCTTTCATACGATGTAATTAACTCTGAAAGCTACATTGTGTTTGATGAATTTTCAGTTCATATTAGTGCCAAAAGTATAGAAATTTATGCGTTATTTAACATTTTATTCATCTTTATTGGCTTTAACAATATTCTGCACCAAACAGTGTGGATCAATTCATCAATGTTTTTCTCAAAGTTGATAAAAATAATTTTTTTTAAAGTTTATAAATTGACTTTTATTTAAAATAATTTTCTCGGTAGAAAATTATTTTAAATAAAAGTAAATTTTAAAACTTTCAAAATCCATAGAAATTTCAGGAATAGAAACAATGGAATAAACCACAGCTAAATGCAGCCACTGATTACGGAAACTTAGCAACAGCTTAATAGCTAGCAAATTACTCAAATTAGCTCATGTAATAAATAAATGAGCTTATATAAATGATTTTTTCGACAATGATGATGTCCATCTTCTAAACCAGCGTTTCCCAAACTGTGTTCCGCGGAACCCTAGGGTTCCGTGAGGTGATGACAGAGGTTCCGGGGAAAACTTTCAGTGTGAACAGCATTTTCCATTAGAGACTTAGTGCTTAACATCTCCATTTAACTTAATATGGAAGAAAGGTAAACAAAATCGCAAAATAGACCTATTATTTTAGCGTCGTAAATTACCCATGTTAATAAATAGCGTCGTAAATTGTTCTCCGTTGCAAATCTGGCTAAGCCTCGTTAGCGTCGGCAGTAGAAGCGAGATTTGTGAAAAGAAGTCCGTTTAATTGTGGCTGGGTTGGTGAAAATTTTTCTGTTTAACTGGGAGGTCGATTGATAAAATATATCATGCTTAAATGGAAGTTGGATTGACGAAAAGATGTTCTCCTTGTGCAACTATGAAAAGATGCAATTGAAAATAAGAATAGGCTACCTATTTAACAAAGAATCCTGCATAAATGGAAGCTGAGTTGATTAAAAGAATGTTTCAAACAACGGCAATAATTTACGACGCTAAAATATGATTTTACCGAATGAGAATTCGTATATGCAATTGTCATCGATATTTGTGTTAGACCTATTATTAATCTAGCTTATTCTAGGCCTAAACCTGTCATTATCTGCATTCTCAAGCGTTGTGCCTACAACAGAATATGATGGTTTTGAACGGGGTTCCGCGAAGCATATTGAAGATCAAAAGAGTTCCGCGGTCAAAAAAGATTGGAAAACACTGTTCTAAACAATTGTTTCAAATTCTGAACAGTCTGCATCATCAGATCTAGAAAGGTGTTATTATAATAGAAAATCATTTCTAAACTGTTTCCAGTATGCAAAGAGCACTCAGCAAGCACTAAATTTTAGCCTTTTAATGCTGCATACATAAATCTTGAAAATATATGATTAGATACTGAATAACATTGATGAAATTATTTATCAAATTACAAATTTTTTTAATGATTGTTTCAATTTTTTAGCTGTCTATTTGCGTGTATACTATGTGCTGAGGCTAATGGTTCCGAATAGTTAAAATTGGGATATTCAGCAGAGGCGGATGTCCGAGGCGTTTTCCAGTCGGTCCCTAATATGTCTTGACTGTAGCAATGCTTAGTGGAAGAATTTCCAACCTGTCAAACGGATGTGAAGCACTAAGATCTTGAAACACCAGTGAGTGAAGTGAAGCCCAGTAGAAGCTGAGACTTTTCTATTTAGAAAAAGTGGTGACCACCTTCCAATTCTCTATAATGACAAGTGTCAATTTAATGTGATTGCATTATTCTGCTACCAATTATGTATGTATTGAAACATTGGGTTATTAGCTCTTCTTGACTTCTCTTCCAGAGTCCACACGTCGTAGCTCATGTGCATGCACACAACAATGCAGCTCACTCAACACAACAGGCCTTGTGGATGTCACGTGACACACTTGTTGTATTGTGTTTGATTTTCAGAGGTGCTGTCTTGTCAGGCTATAGTCAGGACTGCCTTAGAAGCCCAGATGCCTATCTTCTTCAACCAGTTCAGCCTCTTGCCCGATTCAGGGTTTGTATATTTCCATGGATTCTCAAGTTATCATAAATTTAAAGGTCTTTTACTCTTTTATCATTCTCACTCTACAGTATATGGCCAGATCAGAAGCAGCCAATTGAAAATGTTAGTCTAAACCTTTGGAGATGTATATTTATCAGTGTGTTGTTTTAACATTGAAATAATAAAAATCACAACTTCTGGTTATTTTATTGTTTTTTTGTGCCAACAGATTAGTTTTATTTCAAGCTTCTACCCAGATATAAGAACTTTGACTCTAATTTGGTTCACAATTTATTTTAAAAGTTGGCCAAAATGTGCTGCTTAGAGAAGAGTTGATAGGATAGGAAGTTAAGCTTGGAGGCAAAGAGACACATCCTGGAGAGAGGAGGAAGCTGTGGTGAATGCTTTGGAGGAGATGATCAACCAAACAACTGCTTTGGAACCAGTGGAGAAAGAGAATAAATAGAGACATGAAAATACATTGCAGAAACCAAAGAGTAATTTACCAGAGCAGCTGAATGAACAAAAAGCAATAAAATATTGAAAGGAAGGACAATGTTCTTGGACAAAGGAGATTTCCTGGTAATGTTTGTGAGTAAAGAATTTGTAGACAATATATCTGCCAGCTACAAGCATAAATATAGCAATTGCCCACAGAAATCAAGAAGAATGTTATCATTCAAGTTGGAACAAATAACTTTCGGGATCCGGAGTGATGAAATGTGTGACATTCTGACGAATTACACAGGAAGGATTTACAGGTTGAAGGAGGGAAGACAAGCAAGGTACAGTTGTTGTTGTTATGGATATTTTGCCAAGTCTGGACAGTGATGCCTGTGATAACTAGAGAGTAAGGATCAACACAAGAAGGATGATGATGTGAATGAAGGCAATGGGGTTGGTTGGGTATTTGAAGGTTGATTTAAACTGTTTAGAAAGTGTGGGGGAATGAGTTAGTTGCAGCAAATGTGACTAATCGCCTCCTCATCACTGAGCCATCTGTCTGTCCTCCAGCCCTCAACTTAACTAGTTATGTATGTTCTGGACTGCAGCTGTGGTGCACACTGTCAACAAGTGTCTGCAAATTCGTTTCCGTGGTGAACTACTGGATCTTCATATCCTTGTCTCCAAGTTCATTTTCCACTTCAATTACACGGTTACTCATTGTGATGCGCATTTTATACCACAATGTGCATCACATTGAGTAACATTTGCCAACTGTAGCTATCTACTAATTCAGCTTTGTTTGAGACGGCAATTAACAGCAGATGAGAATGCGTGTCACTGACAATATGCTGTATTTATGCGAAAGAGCAGAAATGGAAGGCCCGGATATATATAGATCAAAGAGTGAGCGAATAAAAGAGACTGGGTGTTGTCCAATTTCTTCTGCCTCAACCCTTCTAGAACAGAATTCGTCATTATAGGCCTTCCTGGTCAAAACAAAACATTCCGGACCCTTCAATACACCTATTCATTAACTCTTCATCCCTTCCCTTCACCTCCAAAAACCCTGTCTGCAATCTTGGTGTTACTTTTTATCCTCATCTCTCTTTCTCTAACCATACCTCTAACCTTTCACGTTACTGATTCACGAGCATTAGTGACCAATGTTCCCTCTAATTTTTTGGAGATAGTGTGCATAAGAAATTTTGTGTATGCAACATTCTATAAGTGACTCAAACTTTGGGAAAAAAATCTGAGCTGACTGCAATGATAGTCAAATTAAGATCATATCTAAAAGTCCACATGGTGATAAGTTCTGATAACCTAAGAAAACTCCCTTGTCTAGAGGTAAATATACTAGATAATCTGAATTAAAACTAAAACAAGTGAGTACAACATCAACTCATAAACTCATAAAATATCAGCCAAGAAACCATAGGGTTTCTGGAGCAAGGTAGGCCTCAGCCGGCTATGAGACTCAATATGATAAGAAGAAATCATGACTCGTTATTTTTTCAATTAAAATGTGTGTGCGTACACCAAATTCTTGTGTGTGCTGGCCCCACGGTTGTGTGTGCGCGCACAGCTTAGGGGGAACACTGTTCATGTTCATGACCTCAGCCATATCTGGTCCATGGTTAACTGCACTGCTACCTCCAATGTCCACTCAAAGCTCGATTATTGCAATTGCTACCTCCAATGTCCACTCAAAGCTCGATTATTGCAATTCCCTTTTCTTCAACTTTGAAGTCAAGTGTCTGTGACAGATCCAAAACTCACTTGTCAGAGCTGTAATTAAAGCACCCTGGCATCATCACATCACTCCTATCCTCCACTGGCTAAATATTGCAGAGTGAATCCACTTCAGAGTTATATCATTTACCCTACAACTGCTTACAACAGTGGTTCTTAAACTTCTTGACACCAGGGACCACCAATGAATTTTAATAATTGTTGCGGACCACTAACACCAAACACGAGAACACGCTGGTGTATGTAGTGAAGTCTAATTTGACAAACGAGTGCTAAAGGCACGAATCTCCCCACAATAAGGATGTTTGGGGAGGCTTTGTAAGTTTCCCCAGTTCGATTTCAAAATTTTTTTGATGGAATGTAACAAGACTAAAGTGTTAATATCAATCGATGTTGCGGTTTAAGTATAACAGAAAAATAAAAAAGTTATTTGCAGGGCCATTGTCATCGTTTTCTTCTTCGGTTTTACTGTCTGAGTGGTCTCGCTTTTTTCCCGCAGATTTTTTATTTGTGTTCATAAAAGTTTCCATAAATGATTGTTTCTTTTTACTCATGGTTATTTCTTATGTATGTATTAAAATTTAAAAAATTTTACAATTAATAATCTTGTAGTTCTACAGAATTTGCATTAATAATTCTGCTACAACTCGTCATCTACTGACTTGATTTATTGCTCATCTTCCAAAGGCTATTGGAATTAAAATTAAACAAAGGTGAAACATTACCAATACATTTATCTGTTCACAGTGACCACAGTGCCAGACGACGCTTATGCCTTTATGAGTTTATGTCGTACTCAACTTGTTTTAGTTTTAATTCAGATTATGATAAATTGCTAAATTAATGAAAAAATTAAATTAATGTTAAATAAGTGTTAAAGAAGTGTAAGAATAATTTGTTTTACCAAACATTTTCGTGGACCACTGACCAGTGGTCCACAGACCACAACTTTAAGAACCACTGGCTTACAACACTCCCAGTCCAATAATCTTTGCGAACTTTGCCATCTAGCCAATCAGCTCTAACTGATCATCCTTCTGTCTAAGTTTGTTATTATTACAGTTTTTCATGACTATGACCTACAGCACTGAATAAATGTTTCTCAGCTCTGTAGGCATGATGGTTGTAATCAAACATGTTAATCTTCAATGCTGTGTTTTAGGTTCAATACCTTTACTGTACACAGTATAACATCAGTTACTTAAGGAAATAATTATTTATATTGCTTTATATTTTACATTACTTTGCCAGGCATAAATTGTTTTGACTGTGTTTTAGTAATGTTGCAGACGCGTTTAGCCTTTTGGCCTGCAAATGACCTAACAAAATGAATTCATTGTCTTACTGTGCCTACAATGATATTTCCTTTAATATCTAAAACCAGTTTTTGAACCCCACTGTATAGAACCAATTATAAGTTAAAACCTTTGTTGTAAAGTGTTACAGTCAAGTTGTGTTACATTACTGTTACAGCCAACACTTTTCCGGCGTGATTTCCAACGTTTCAGCCCTTACTGATCTGACTTGTGCGAGATCCCATAAAGGAAAAAAAAAGCTGAAGGAAAAATTGTTCTCTGAAGAAAGATCTGTCCAGAAGATAATGAAATCATTTCACACCAGCAGGCCCACCAAGAGGGGTGCAGGGGTCCGTCAATTTTATGGGCCCGGAACAGGCCCGCTGTCAGCTTATGAAAAATGCTTTGATTGTTATACTAAGTTTATAATTTATGCACATTAAATACTGCTGATGCTTAACTACAATCTGTAAAACTTCAGGCATCTGAATCTTACATACTAATCATGTTTTGCCATAGAACATACATGTATATCTTCGATCTTAGAGGCTCATGACTGCTCTGCCTAGCGGCACGTAATTTATCTGCTTATGGACCAGGAATTTCTGCTTTTACTTCATTTGACTTCAATCCCTGGGTCATTACAGTGAAGTCCAGTCCAGATGAACATTCCCAGACTGCATTGCAGCAATTCATTCCTTAGTGTCTTTGCATACATGAATTCATATGAATCGTATGATGATCATATTATTTTAATGTATTGAATGATCACCAGCGGCTTGCCAAAAACCAAGCCATGATCAGGTAATAGCATCCAGAAGTTCACTCAGACATATGTTGAGGATTTTATGGATTAAATATGAATAGACTGATACTAACTTCAGTTTTATGTTTCTTCATTATAATTAGCAACAAATGTAGATGACATACACTTCATATCATCAATAAGCAAAAACCACACATATTGATCATCAATGTATCTAAGGGGTAGGAAAGGGTGTGCAAAAAAGAAAGGTGCGAATGCACCCTCCCCACTTGGACGGAAGGTCGGCTCGATATATTTGCCTATATCAACATTGTCTAATAACCACTTGCCGACCCACCCTCCCTACTTGTACAGAAGGTTGGCTGAACATATTTGTCTATAATTTATTAACATTGTCTAATAACTAACCACTTACCAACCCAAAACACACATGCAAGAAACAAGCATACAGTTTTGTGGAGTGGTGTTTAGTGGAGCCAGATTGTTGGAATTGAGGAATGAGTACTCAATGGTACTCATTGAGCCGGGTAAGGAAAATTATTTCTGTCAACTCGGAGTCCTATTATAGCAGTAGCCTGAAGGCCTATCTGTCGAAAAGACAATGATTTACTGACCGTGAGTAGGCTTGGGCAAATTAATCGATTAATCGAGTTCTACGCATTGATTAATTGAGGGTCAAAATAAAACGCGATTAGGCTTACGCTTTGCTCGATTGTTCTGCGTGACAAAGCTGTACTTGTGTGGCAGAGCTGTACTGCTGTCATACGCGTCCACAGATGGCGGATAGTGGAACGACCTGTAGGTATACAGGCCAGTTGCGATAATAAGCAGGTGAATCGTCCTGATGAGGGCCAACAGCGCAGGGCTAGCAGGGTGCTATGTGGGACATGCTATGGGTGGCACTCGTCTTGCAATAAAAGCCATATGTGTCGCACAGCTGTTTACAGCTCAGGCCGCCCTTCTAAATAAGCATGATATCCTTGTGTCTTGCGGGTAGGTCCCATCCGAAAAAGGGTTGGCGTCAATGGAACAATGATAATTATAATGAAGCCGTAAACGGTCACACTCACACTGCATGTTTAATGGTTTGTATATACTTTATTTGCAAGGAAACTGCATTGAAACCTATTAAAAGGTCGATGTCTCAGACACCAGGTGCGTGCCTCCATGTTATTGTCAGGCACGCACGTACAGTATGCTTACACAGTTGTTAAATAAAACTATCGGCAGTCAAGTATGGTGCTATGACGTTATACATCTAATTTGTAACTAGTACTGAAACATAGATAAATAATGTCACATGCGTTATAAATAAAATGGAATACCACTTCCGTGATTAGTGTATGCCAGTGGTTTAGTACTCGAGTCCGGCAAAAGACTCGAATCCGAATTGAGACCGTTTTTCGGAGGATTTGGACTCGGTGACTCGGTTTCCGAGTTGCGATTTTGGGATTTTGTTTTACTTGAAATGGCTACCATTCTAACCTAGATTGTATTTAGATCTCAGTGTTCTTGTTCAACTTCCAGTTAGTGTGTGTACATTGTGCAGTGTGTGCACCACATTTAACAACGTCATTTACATGAGCACTAAAGCTAAGTCTTGCTGTGGAGTGCGGGCGCTGATACACATGAACCCATATCTCACAGAGGAGAGACGGCCATATTGTTTATGGCACCTGCATAATACCCAACCCACAACCGAACACGGAAGACACACTTAGCCCATTACCACGGCAATGATTATACCCCTGGGGGCGTGTGGGATGCAAGAGAACAATGATCACAGCTATAATTAGACCCAGCCCAGACCTGGCCCCGACTGCCGACCAACACAGATCAGAGCAATGACCACTCCCACAGAGGTGGCCGCGATCGGCCAGCAATAGCTCCACATGCCACGTATATACCCCACCTGCACCAACGCACATAGGATCAATTAATCATGTTTAGATTTCTGACTTGAACCATGCAACTATACTGCCACGACTACACTCGGTGGCGCTTGAAGTTCGTGCAGTACCTGCCATCAGTGCACCAGTTGAACGCGTTTTCAGCAGCTGAGGGATTTTCATGCGACCACATCGCGCCAGACTTTCAAACAAGACTTTGTCTAACCTGTTGTTCATGAAATATAACTTGGATGAATTAAGTAACTCTTGAGAAATTGTACTATTATGTTTTTGACACTATGTCAATTCCTTGTGCTATATAACATAATATCATATTGAAATGTCGATTTTCAACAAGACCTTTCATTGTGTGTTTTCGTGTATCTGGACTCAGACTTGGACTCATACATGTGGGACTCGGACTCTAGCAACTCGGACTCGGTTTAGGTGGACTCGACTCGGACTCGATTCGGACTCGGCTTAGGTGGACTCGGACTCGACTGGGCTTATAGGAGGACTCGACTACATCACTGGTGTCAGTGCTTTTTCTAGGGAAAAAGGTGAAGGTGACGGAACGCTTCCGTAGGCCCTATTGTCGAAGGAAATTACGCTAAAATTAGCTACCAAAAAAATTAGTTTGATATGACACAATGATTATAATCTTACTTATTCGTTTTAGAATGTAAAAAATTGAAATTGTTAAGTTTTATTTCAAATTCCAGAGTTGCACAATTACTATTTATATTACTTATTAATTTCCGCCTGAAAAAAACTGACTGGTGTATGCAGACTTCCGTAATTGAGCAGCTGCTAAGGAATTTAGTCAATATCACGAGTTGTGATATTGTTAATCGAGCTAATCGAACTGTCGATTAATCGAAATGGATTAATCGATTAGTAGGCGATTAAGCGATTGATCCTCTCTCTCTCTCTCTCTCTCTCTCTCTCTCTCTCTCTCTCTCTCTCTCTCTCTCTCTCTCTCTCTCTCTCTCTCTCTCTCTCTCTCTCTCTCTCTCTCTCTCTCTCTCTCTCTCTCTCTCTCTCTCTCTCTCTCTCCGGGGCCCATTTTAGGCATATTCGTTCGCGTAGAGCGCCGCAAAGTTCGAATAGGCGTATCTCAAAATAGCCTAGCCGTTATCGTAATAATAATTATTATTTATAAAGGAGCACGTAATGTTCGCTAGGTGGCGACGTGTTTGCGGGCGCGACAATCAAAATTTGCGGACGCGAACATTCGGCAGGTCATTATCATCATCATGATCACGCATTGTGGACATAGTGCCTGTAGATCGATGTCCGATGCCAGTTAATCCTGCGTGCTTGTTTATGAATATTATTCATAACAGAGATATTGGGAGAGGGATCAGTACTGGAGGAGAAGTGGGCGGGAACAGATTTGTAATTTATGTCAAGCAAGTAGTTGAAAGTGTAGTAGTCTGGCCCAAAATATGCACAAACCTAAGCTCTAGGTCAAACGCTAACCTATAGGTTACCACAATATTGCAAATTCGACATAATTCATGCACAAACCTAGGCCCTAGGTCAAATCTTCTACCTATAGGTTACCACAATATTGCAAATTCGTCACAATTCATGCACAAACCTAAGCTCTAGGTTAAATCCCTAGGAATTTCCAAAAGTTTTCGATGAGTCAACAGTTTCGTCGAAACCTATAACCTTGGTTAAAACCACCACCTATACTCCCTATAAGTCAAAAGCCAAGGGAATTTCCAAAGTTTTCGACGAGTCAGCAGTTCAACAACAACGAAAATCTTGTGTATATAAAATGAATAGACCAGAAAATATTTTCACAGTTCTACTTAAAGACATGTCACCCTAATATAAAATGGAATACTCAAAGAAAAATGTTATTGAATTACGAAAAATTGCTAAACAGAGTGGTATGGTAGGTTATACGAGATTGAGTAAAGCGGATTTGATTAGTAAAATTACAGCGAACGAGGCCTCAACCAACACTAGTTTGCTTGATGCACCCGTTCCTGACATTCGAATCCAAACACTCGAACCCGAACCAGCCACGACAGCGCGAAAAGTATACGACTAAACTAAATCAGCGATTAATACATTCCCAAAGTGGATCGAGGGGCATATACCTGAAGAACCAAAGAGAAAGGTGAATGAAAAGTTAGAAACACTAAAAGCCAAAGTGAATTCTATATTCAGTAAAATTCATATGAGAACAGTCAAAATAAGTGAGACAGCCTCAGCCATCAAGGGCTTCACGAAACAATACACGGTCGAAGGCGCAAGCGGAATTGACGCCACATCTTGTCTTAACACCATTGGAACACAGGCGGTAGGCTTGTTGACAAAAAATCGTCGGACTAAGGTCAATTTTGTCCTTACCTGCACAATGGAGCGTGTAGATATGAAAACCGGACAAGTAGATTTCACAGATTTTTCTTTCGTCTCTAGGACTCAAGTTGTTTTAAACTCTACCAACCCGAGCGAAATATTTTATAATGCGAGGGATAAAATCTTAGAATCAATGGCCGCCTTCCAGATGCGTGGTAGTAACTGGAGACTTAGAGCGGTTACAAAATTAGATATCAATACGGTTGCATATAAACCACTGAAAGGTAGTTCATACATTCCACTACCGAAATGTCTAGCTAGTAAAAAGGGTATTGTCAATATGAAGAACGAAGACGAAGAATGCTTCAAGTGGTGCTTAACGAGAGCCTTAAGCCCGGCTGATAAGAATTCAGACAGAATCACGAATGAATTAAAAACACAATCTGAGGAACTTGATTGGTCTGGCATCGAATTCCCAGTAGCTGCAGATGATAATGTTATAAATAAGTTTGAGAGAAATAATAATATTAGTATTGATGTCTTTGGTTTCCAGAAAGATGTCCGTCTATTGCCGCTATATTTATCAAAGCATCAGAACGATAAGTGTGTAGATCTGCTACTCATTTCTGATGGAGAAAAGAAGGATTATTGTTGGATAAAGAACTTTAACAGATTGATGGCGGTATAAACAGAAAACACCAGTACTTCGATGTACCATTGTAAAAGATGCTTAATCGGTTTTAGTAGAAAAGATTCGCTACACAAACACACCGAGTACTGTTCCCAACACGTCGCTCAAAAGACAGAACTTCCAGAACCAGGAACTATGTTGAGTTTTTAAAATTATTATAGAAAGATGAGAGTCCCCTTTGTCGTGCTTGCCGATTTTGAAAGTCTAATTAAACCTACAGACCCTTCGGTCAACCAGACCCCAGCATGTCTTACGCCAGCAAATATCAAAAACACATCCCAAGTTCTTTCTGCTATTATATAAAATGTTTTGACGATGATCTATATTCGCAAGCTCCCGTAACGTTCACAGCGGAGAGCGAAGATAATGATGTGTCTCAGATATTTATAGACACTCTTATAGATAATATAAAAGATATTTATTATCGATTTAAATTTCCAAAGAAAATGATATTCGGAAAAAAAGATTAGGCTCTGTACAACTCGACTACAGTTTGTCACATATGCGAAGGCGAACTTGGTAAAGATCGAGTTAGAGATCATTGTCACCTCAATGGTAAATTTAGAGGCGCCGCTCATACTAACTGTAATCTAAAATAAAGAGTCCCCAAGTTTTTCCCAGTATTGTTTCATAATCTATCCGGTTATGACAGCCATCTATTCGTTAAGAAATTACGAGGTGATGATAACGAAAAGATTAACTGCATCCCTAGCAACGAAGAAAAGTACATCTCATTTAGCAGAGAAGTTGTAGTTGATAAGTTTGTAAATACAGAAAATAAGGAAGTACAGGTTAAACGAGAATTACGTTTCATCGATAGTTTTAGATTTATGGCATCGAGTCTTGACGCTTTATCGAGCAACATGAGCAAAGACCAGTGTAAGAATCTAAGCAAGCACTATTCTGGTAATCAGCTCGATCTCCTACTTAGAAAAGGTGTCTATCCTTACGACTATGTTGATTCCGTCGATCGACTGAACGAAACATAACTACCACCAAAGTCAGCACTATATTCAAGACTTAACGACTCTGGCATCAGTGACGAAGACTACAACCATGCACAGATAGTATGGAATGAATTCGGATTCAAAACGTTTAGAGAATACCACGACTTATATAACGTGAGCGATGTTCTCCTGCTTGCTGATGTATTTGAGAATTTTAGAGATGTGTGTTGTGAGAACTATGGTTTAGATCCCGTCTGGTATTATACTTCACCAGGTCTTGCTTGGGACGCTGCATTAAAGTTGACTGGAGTAGAGTTGGAGTTGTTGAGCGATTATGATATGATACTAATATCATTAGTTAGTACCATTAGTTAGTACCATTTCACATCGTTATGGACAGGTAAACAATAAGTACATACCATCGTTTGACGATAGCAAGCCTTCAACATTTATAACCTGTTTAGACGCGAACAACCTGTACGGATGGGCAATGTGTAAGAATCTACCAACTCATGAGTTCCAGTGGATGGGTAATGATGAGCTAAACGATTGGAGATCAACACCATTTATATTAGAAGTGGACTTGGAATATCCGAGAGATTTGAACGATCTTCACAACGACTATCCTCTTGCTCCAGAGAGTGTTAAGGTTAAAGAATCGGATGTCCCAAAATTTATACCAAACCTGTGTGATAAATTAAAGTACAAAACACACTACGAAAATTTGAAACTGTATGAGAGCCTAGGCTTGAAGATAGCGAAAATTCATCGTGGAATAAAATTTGAAGAAAGTGCTTGGCTGAAAAAGTATATCGATTTAAATACCAACTTAAGGACCAGAGCCACCAATGATTTCGAGAAAGACTTTTTCAAACTAATGAACAGTAGTGTGTTTTGCAAGACATGTGAAAACATAGAGGCTCGCGTAGACATAAAACTGGTTTTCAGCGAGAAGCAAGCCCTAAAACTAGCAGCAAGAACCAATTACGACACTCGAACTATTTTTGATGAAAATCTAATTGCCAATCATATGAAACGAACGAAGCTATGTTACAACAAGACTATATATCTTGGTATGTGTATTTTAGACTTGAGTAAAACTATAATGTACGATTTTCATTATAATTACATCAAGAAAAAGTTCGAAGATAGAGCAAGTTACTTTTTACAGATTCAGATTCTGTTGTTCATGAAATTAAGACCGAAGACTTCTACGCCGATATAGCACCCGACATTAGAAGTAGGTTCGACACTAGCGACTATCCTAAAGACCATCCCTCTGGTATAGAAACTGGCATCAACAAAAAGGTCATTGGCATGTTCAAAGATGAAGCAGCTGGTAAACAGATCGAAAAGTTTGTAGGTTTAAGATCAAAGTTGTATTCGTACAAGATGGCTGTGCAGACCACAAGAAATGTAAAGGTGTGAAAAAGAATGTCGTCAAGAAATCTATCACTCACGAAGACTACAAAGACTGGTTGTTCGCCAAGAGAGAGCAATTGAGAAAGATGAATGTCATTCGGTCGCATCTTCACGATATCTACACCGAAGAAGTCAACAAGGTAGCCCTCTCAGCGGAAGATGATAAACGACTGATTCAGCAAGATGGAATCCACACTTTAGCATTTGGACATTATTCTCTAATATAAAATGAGTGTTAAACAAATCGATGTCGAAGGCATAACGCTACCTAATATTGCTTTGTCAAACTTGGATCTAATCGAAGCGACGAGGAAACTAAATATAAATAATTTCCGAGGACTTTTTCTAAGAGACGAGTTACCGAAAAGGCCGAGAGCGAACGAATGTGGCATTCTTAATCTAGACGATTCTGACGGTAAAGGAACGCATTGGACGTGTTGGATCAAGCGCGCCAATGATAAAATTTATTTCGACAGCTACGGACTTCCTCCTCCTACTGAATTGATAAATTATCTATAAAGGCCGCTATTCTACAACAGCGAACGAATACAACCAGACGGCCAAGTGTATTGCGGTCATTTATGTTTGTATGTCTTGAAGAAGACGATCAACGATGGTTGTATATTTCAAGAAGTCATAAACGAATTGCATTAAATAATATCACCTATTTAAAAACATGCCTGTCGATAAATTTGGACGAACTGATACTGGATCAACTCAAAGAATAGTGACTGGAGGTGTTACTCTATCCCAAGCGAGTAATATCTTTCCAAAACGAGATGGAACGAACGATATGGATGGTGATTTAAATATGAATGGTAATATGATAAAAGGTCTACCGACTGACATTCATCCACCAGTCTTATCTAGCCAGGTCGCGAGTTTTGGTCAAATCGAAACTCTTGTCAGCCAAATTAAAACGAATAACACTGATAACGCGAGACTATACGTGACTGCAGCACCTACCATGACTTCGAATGTAACGACGATAAACGGTTTTACTTACGAAGCTAGTGCTAGCGAATATCGTATAACTTTGAACCGTGGAAAGCGCTTCAAAATGCTTGTCATGCCCCCGAATGTTGGATAGCCGACACAGTAACTGATGTTTGGTTACAGATAAAATATCCCGTTCCTTTGTCTATGTCGGGTTTCTACATCATTGCTAGCACAGTATTAAACACACGTATTACTAGATGGAAAGTTCAAGCGAGTAATGATGGAATAATATTTACAGATATTCTAAGTCCTAAAACGGATGTCCTCGATGCAGGAGTTTTGAACAAATTTACATTTCCAGCATCGTCTAATTACGTTTACTGGCGAGTTCATATTATATCCAAGAGCGATGGGGCGGAATGGACGGGTATTGGGTTGTTACAGTGGATTCCTACTCTTACTGATATCACACTCGGAAGAAAATGTCATGTCAGTTACGTTCCTAGATTAACTTCGAATACTAGTAAATTATGGTTTTGAAGCGAGCGCCACTTCTGAATTTCAAAATAACAAAACCTTTAATGCGTTCAAAGAGGAAAGTGAATGGGTGTCTAACGTCAACAGTCAATTCTTTTTAACCATCAAGTGTCCAACAGCTGTAAGAATCTGGAAGATTGGATTGAAAGGAAGGAATAAATCCTCCGAAAGGATTTATGATTGGAGGATAGAAGGAGACAACAACTCAGGAAGTTGGAATATTTTATACACTGCACCTAATCCTACTTACATAGGAAATACTTATCAAGAATTTTCATTCGATTCCGTAGGAAAATATACATCTAACATGTTGTACTGTAAACAAGCTGAACCGGGCAAGCCTAGATTAAGCGTGATGCAATTATTCGTGTACGATGACTAAGATTTTCTATGACTATTCTCATTGAAAATTTAAACTACAAGTTCAACAACTTTGTGATCTCCAGATACCACGATATACGGTATGATGTATTCTGGTTCCGTTTCTATCCTCGTTTTCATGAAAGTAAATGTCTTGGGTAGGATATTCTTTTCCAACTTGTCATGCAATGGTCCCTCGATTACGCTCATGTAATGCTCTGTCCCGTCTGGTGCCTCTACTGTAATTAGAAAGAAATAACCTACCGTGCCGTGTAGATTCTATTTCGTTTTGACTGTGTAAACAACATCTTCTAAAGTTTCGAAATCTAAAAATTTACGAGTTCCCATTTTAAATATTATTTATTATATTTACATCGGATCTTAATCTCATATTTGTTCTCCATACACTTCCATCAAAGTTCTTTATAATCTTACCGATTGTCTTATGTGCTCTTGCCGCTTTGAACAATGATGGATACTCTACAACTTCACCCGTTTCCAAGTCTAAGATATCAACAGCTACTGGATTCCTTCTTATTTCTCTAAGATACATGTACCTTGGATCGATCTCCTTTTGCTCTTTCTCTGGTTTCTTCATCTCTGGAATTATTTCTTTCTCGACGAGTACACTTATAATTTCAGCTTTTTTCATATAACTCGAGCCTACTAGCCCATGTTCCTTTATTAGGGATTTCAGTTCTGGGAGTTTCATGTTCTTTTATAATAGAAAATATTTTCTTTAATATACTACATTCATCTTCTGACCGTCTGATTGGAAGTTTAACAATTTATCTGAAATGACGACTGCATAAGCTTCAGTTCTAGCAGGGATCGCAGCATTGAAAGTAGCCTTGATCTGGATATCGACAACTGATGACTATAGCCGTTCAGATTGCTTACTCACATCGAAAACGACTAGCGGGTTTAAGTCTTTGTAGTCAGCCGGAGTAATGTTGCTCTGAGTTACCAACTGGTCCATCCCGTAGAATTTTTCGCTAAAGGTCGCCTCGTCTCTGTAAGCTCTAGAAAATTGCTAATTCGGGAATGAGAGGTTGTAGTCGACCGCTGGATATCTGTCCTGGTTCATCATCACATGCAGGTTCTTGATATCGCAATGATCGAAAATTGATGGATTAGCCTCTTGATTGCCACTTCGATTTATAATAGAAAATATTTTCTTTAATATACTACATTCATCTTCTGACCGTCTGATTGGAAGTTTAACAATTTATCTGAAATGACGACTGCATAAGCTTCAGTTCCAGCAGGGATCGCAGCATTGAAAGTAGCCTTGATCTGGATATCGACAACTGATGACTATAGCCGTTCAAATTGCTTACTCACATCGAAAACGAATAGCGGGTTTAAGTCTTTGTAGTCAGCCGGAGTGATGTTTCTCTGAGTTACCAACTGGTTCATTCCGTAGAACTTTTCGCTAAAGGTCGCCTCGTCTCTGTAAGCTCTAGAAAATTGCTAATTCGGGAATGAGAGGTAGTAGTCGACCGCTGGATATCTGTCCTGGTTCATCATCACATACAGGTTCTTGATATCGCAATGATCGAAAATTGATGGATTAGCCTCTTGATTGCCGCTTCGATTTATAATAGAAAATATTTTCTTTAATATACTACATTCGTCTTCTGACCGTCTGATTGGAAGTTTAACAATTTATCTGAAATGACGACTGCATAAGCTTCAGTTCTAGCAGGGATCGCAGCATTGAAAGTAGCCTTGATCTGGATATCGACAACTGATGACTTTAGCCGTTCAGATTGCTTACTCACATCGAAAACGACTAGCGGGTTTAAGTCTTTGTAGTCAGCCGGAGTAATGTTTCTCTGAGTTACCAACTGGTCCATCCCGTAGAATTTTTCGCTAAAGGTCGCCTCGTCTCTGTAAGCTCTAGAAAATTGCTAATTCGGGAATGAGAGGTTGTAGTCGACCGCTGGATATCTGTCCTGGTTCATCATCACATACAGGTTCTTGATATCGCAATGATCGAAAATTGATGGATTAGCCTCTTGATTGCCGCTTCGATTCGTTTGAAATCCAACTATGATGTACCTGGTTTTTCTGGCGCTGTCTTTACACTAAGTCGCCAACTAAACGTGGTAGATACAGGAACCGTTATAGTATCGCAAAGATGGGCTCGATAGGCTACTGGTAACGTTGCCTTTGCTTCGATCGTTTTATACAGCTGCACTCTTTCCATGTCAGACGCTTGAACGTGCGGCATAAACCATGAAATTTTACTGAGGTTGACTTTGCCGGCCGCTAAAGCATTTGCCCTAAAAATAGCATCGCTGTCAGGTTTGCGAACGAGAGTTAAAGTCTGCTTCATACCGTAGACTACCTTATCATAATCCTTACAGAATCCAAAAATGTGCTTCAGAGGTACTATGAAGCTAAATGAGCCCTTGGCAGTTGGTTTCCTAATGAGATATGCCTGTCTGATCGCGAAACCCGTGTTATCGTTTATAACAGGAGTTGCGGCTGTGTCTTTAGTCCATAATTGGTTAACTCCTTGAGCAAGAGCAAAGTCGTTGGGGTATTTCAGCAAGCCCCGCATAGTTGTGGCTTGTCTGGGATGAAACACGCTTTCTATTTCTTGATTCGATAAGGAATACGACATTTTACTGAAGAGATGGATGAGGCCGTTGTTGGCTAAAGGTGCAGCGTCGGCATTAACGTAAAAGGTTCCATCCGCTTTAGTCAGTTTACCTTCACTTAGCATGTATAACTCGGAGGGATGGCTGAAGATATCTTGAAGTTCAATATTTATGCGAATTTCCCCAGTGTTAAGATTCGCCCCAGCCAGTGGTTCATATTCATGAAATTCATATCTTTCAATTCCATCGTCTATAATAGTATTTTCAGTAAATCTTAGCATATATGACTGCATTTTTTAATATAACAAGATTTTATCTTAAGCAAACTTCATTCCAGATTCACGCACCACATATCGGATCGATATGGCACCGCCGTTACCAGACAGTAAATTATTTATATTCGCCGAAGGGTGGGGATATATTATTTCCATGGAGAGTTATTAACCCCTTTAACAAATCCTCGCTCCGTTGGCTAAGTACAGGCGGTTGTGGTGTAAATATTTTTTCCGCTGCTTTATCAGCCAATAGCTTTCCAGCATTAATAGCAATGGTCTTTCCAACATCTATGAGCTTTTTCCCAATCTCCGTCGCAGCTTCTCTCCCGGCACTTAATGCAGTTGATGCTACCTGTCTTGCAGCATTCGAGGATAACATTCTTTTGAAAAATCCTGATACTGTGTCCAATATTCCAGAGCGTTCTACGACGTATCTTTTAGCAAATCTTCTCTTATGACAATCATTTTATAATTGCATCATTAAATTTTATAGCATAACACATTTATCACATTTTGCCTAAGTAACTCATCGCAGATACCGACTATCTCGTTTCTTAATCCAGTATTTCTCGCAATGAAGCCAGCCATTCGTAGTTCCAACATATCCATTAGCGCGTCGGGGTCTTGTGGAAGAACTACGACCCCTTCGCCCGTTGAGAACCTCCCTTTCCGCATCGAGAGCAATGGCTTAATGATTTTATTATATTTTAGGCCTCTAGACGATTTGGGCTTATTCGGATTATTAAGTACATACAAGGCGCCCGTCCACATAAGAATTTTCAAGTACACGTCCAGATCGTTTTGACTGTATATCGACTCGTTTGGTTCCTTCATCGTCATCAATTCCCATAGCCCTGGAGTTCCCTTGTAGGTGTTATTATCAATAGATATATCGTCTCCTTCGATTGAAATTGGAGAGTTTCCGATGAACAAACTCCCATCTCTAGAGTGTATTCCGATGGTCGTGTCCGTCAACTTTTTATTCGCAGCGTATTCTTTTAAATATTTTGTGGCAATATCACCTAATTCCAAGGTTCTAATATCTGAAACGGGATCGTTCGCAAACACTTCTATTGAGGGATATTGTGGGAATTGAATCGCTTTCAACGATGTCGATAGCGATGCCGGCAATGCTCGAAGAGCTGTAGAAGTCGCCGTAGTGCTTTCCTCAATCGCGCCTAATTTTTTAGTTAGTTCAGACTGCGAGTCGATTATGGGTTTGTACGCCTTTATCAATTCACGCTGAAGTCCAATGTCCCCCAATTTCTCAGATAACGAGTCTTGTCTACTATTTTGCTTCATCTTGAGAAAATTCTCAACGATAAAGTCTCGTTTGGCTGGGTCCTGAATTTTTAGAAACGACATTTTTAAGTTGGAAACATAATATTTAAATGTAAAAACGTAAAACGTAAATAAACGTTCACTTTGTATTCAATTCGTTTTGCCTAAGTGTTTCGTCGCTTCATCTATGTTGATATTGGTTTTACTCCTAACCTCTTCTTTCATCTGATTAAATTTCTCGAATTCGCTTAGAATAACAGAATATTCCGAGTCTGAGATATAATTATCATCTAAAGCTTTCGAAACAAAGTCGCTGATCGAATTGAGTTTCCCTTCGGCTATAGTCCTGATCTTTGCATGTTTTTCTTGCCGCAGCGATAATATTCGGTGGACTTGGGTGGATATCACATATCAGAGATAGTGCTCCAGCTCCAGCGGATAAAGATACCACGATAGTAGCGGGTGCGGCTACGACGGAACTTAGAAAAGTTACACCTAATACGCTGAGTCCCGAAGACGTAAGGGTTAACAAACCTCCCAACGCTTCAACAACTTTAACACCCTTTTGATATTTTTTACAGATTATTTCTCTCTTTTCACGTTCTGGTAAGATTTCCTGTTGAATTTCAGATATTTTCTTAAGGCGATAAGTTTTTGCTTTGTTCATTTCCATTTTATAATATCAAAGAATATTTTTTTAATGAAATTCAATTTTATTCGTTGACGCGGTAATCGACATAACATAACGAATCTCCTTCGTTTATGGTGACAGTCCCAAGATCTCTAAAATTCTTAATATCGAGTAAAATTTCTTCCGCGAATCCAGTAACGGTATCGCTTAGCAGGCGACACCCCGCTTCTATAAATTCCGGATGCGGCGAAATTTTACACGATCCTTTTGTCATTCGGACACCCAAGCCTAACGGTAAAACAACCGTCTCTTGTGAATGAATAGTTATCGCTTCTTGAGCATAAAATTCCCACCTTAGACCGCCCATTTTTCTTTGAGGTCTATACTTGACATCCCACATGCCTTCACACACCTTCCACCTGATGGATCTCGGTTGAGTTCTTACTTCGGGAACAATTTTTGGTTTCGTCCACCCCATTTTATGAATTGGAAATATTGACATTTTATATATACAATATTTTTTAAAGTAACAATCCGAGAAACGGAATGTTTTTAAATGGTGAATCTGGTCCTAAGATAAGTCCTTCCCCATTTATAAACCCATTACCTCTTCTCAGATACAGACCTTCTCCTACGCCGTTTAATCCAGATCCTTGGTATGGCTTCACGTATAGACCCTGCCCTTGTTGCACTATCTTGTAGTTTTTACCTCGATTATTGACATATATAGCCCCACCCGTTCCGGAGACTTTATCAATGACTTTAGAACCTGCCGCCGCACCTATTCCAGTTAATGTACCCGTTGCTAAGCTCGGTAATACGCTAGATAGTAGGAATTTGCCAGCAGTTGCAAGAAAAGGTAAAATTGCGCCGATAAAGCCGCCTTCGACTTTAGCGTTATGTATCAATTGCGTTTTACTCATTTTTATAGTCACGCCTTTCCCATCCTGATACACTTTAGCTAGTTTATTGAGTTGTGCTTGGGTAAGAGCTAACACATGCTCACCGTTTAAATCGCTGTGCTTTAATCCAATACTAACACCTGTTCCCGCTTGTAGCGATCTTTTAATTTTATCTTTTTGTCCTTCTGAAATATTGACTTTGACGTTCGTGTATCGACTCATTTTATATAAAACTACAAAAACTTTTAAGCCTCTCTAATATGAAACCGTATCGATAATTCCTCACCTCGCAGATCAATTAGTTTACCATTCTGATCGGTGAGAGACGTTTCCATTATTTAAATCGTGGATAGAGTGATTGGAAGATATATAAAATTCCTAGGCGTTTCGATAATCTTATTGTCGGGCCCTATATGCGGGAGAAAGGAATAAATTATATTATCAGTCGTACCGTTGCTATAGGAAGCCCCGATGATATTGCTCGTTACTCTCAGATTACTGACACTCATTATGTCCACTATATTCTCTGATTCTTGGTACCCTGCTTAATAACGACGCCTTTCGAAACCGAGGGCTTTTCCGATAGAGTTCAACGCCCAAAAATCAACCATGTAATTATTCGCTAGATGTACAACAGTCTTTAACGTATTGCTGTGTGATTCTATCTTAATATTGTATTCTTCGTTAACCATATCATAATGCTCGTTTTCTTTCATGATTCTCTGGACGTATTCGTTAATATCTGTAATTTTATTGCAGCCTTCGGGAATGGTTATGGTAACCCACATACCTCCACCATTCGGCGAATACGAAAAGTTGTTGTTAGTCTCATCGATGTTTGGAAATTAAAAATATGTTTCCAGATTGACAAGAGCCATCTCATACTTTATATCTTTATCGAACTGAATCAACGGATTCAATCGGGTCCTTATTCGCGAACTCTTATCACTCAATAATATGTAAAACGATCACTTTGGCTCTGTGTAACGAGCGACCCTTTTGGTGCTATCTGCAATCTTTTGTAAAAGCGATTCCATTTTTATAATATAAAAGATTTTTTTATAATGAAATGTAGAATTCATCGAAACCGCATCTATACTTGCCGTTATTCTTATTCCTAGAGTGATCTATCACTACAAAGCCGTGATGTTGCTTCCAGGCTCTTTGGCATAGTTTCTTAAACTCATCCTTAGACATGTCCGTGCGGACGTGGTCGTTGTAGATGTGATCAATATTTTTCAAGTCTTGAGGAAACAAACAGATAAAGTTTGCATTCTCTCTAATTGTCTGTCTCGATAGTTTGAAATAATTCTGTGCTAGATAGAAACAGTCGACGTTGCTATGCCTCCCTCGGATGTTATAAGTGTCGCATTTATTCTGCTTTTCTAACTGTAAGTCGTCGAAAATCATCAGGTTCTTCTTGTCACGGTTCAAATCACTCGGGTCTGGCACGTCTTCTGCTGATTCAAAGAACTGGGAAGAAATATCAGATTTGTTAACCAATTGTTTTGCCATTTCCTCAACGACAAATGCTGGTGAAAGATTTTTTCTCATGATCTCGTCTTGAATATCAAATAACCAGACGATGGATTCTTTAGACATTTTTTCCTCGAATGCTTTTTTCAGAATTTTATACTCTGGTTGAAAGAGAGACCTTCCGAATACTTGCAGATTGTCGTAATCTAGCCATCTGGGTCTTAGAAGTAGGTTCGACAATAAAGTCGTCTTACCACATCCAGACTTTCCTACGATTAACCCTCTTATACTTCTAGGTAAAATAGGGTTATTGAATCTCTTGGATAATATGTAGTTCCTCGATAAATTTTTTGTTACTTCCATTTTAAATATATCTAATTGTATTTTTTTAAATGTATTGCGTAAAGTGTAAACTCATACTGAAACCAAAAATATTCAAAATGTTATAACGAAGAATGGAGTGACAATGATTAGAGACACGTGTGATGTTTGTGGAAAAACAGACTCAATTCGTGAAAGCTGTAGAAGGTGGGGATCTAGTTGGGTCTCTGAATTCAGTAACTAGCGGTATTAAATTACCGTGGGCTAAATTTCCAGGTGAGATGCACTTGCCGGGACATCAGTTTACAGGACCAGGAACTAGACTAGATTTGAGACTGAATCCTGATGGAACTCCTAAAGATTGGTCGAAACCCGTTGATAGAGTCGATAACGCTTCATATTATCATGATTTAGCTTACAACCAGCACGCGGATACGGCTTCTAGGAATATCGTCGACAGAGCAATGATTAATGAATTGAATAATATACCTAATCCTAGCTTACGGGAGAGAATAGAGAGGGCTATAGTCATAGCTATATTATCTACTATAGCTAGTCTCGGGTTAGGTTTAAAAAAAGCTTAAAATTAGAACGCGATCTCAAATGGACCAATCAATTAGCGAATGAATTGCATAAACCTGTAGTAAGGCATTTTAGAAAAGGGAAGGTGTTTGGTGGTGGAATAGATGAAATTTGGTCTCCTGATTTAGTCGATATGCTGTGTTTCGCTAAAGATAACGATGGCGTGAAATATCTATTAACCGTCATAGATGTGTTTTCCAAGTACGGGTAGATCGTGCCGTTATACGATAAGAGTGAAAAATCTGCAGCTTTTGGTTTCTTGAAAATATTAGAGAGCTGCAGAGAACCGGGTATGGTGTGGGTGGATAAAGGAAAAGAATTTTATAATAAAGACGTAAAGAATTTGGTTGAGTTGTACTCTTCTGAGAATGAAGAAAAATCCTGTGTAGTTGAGAGATGGAACCGGACTATGCGAGAGAAAATGTTTAAGTACTTTACAGCTAATTCAACAAGGAGATATATCGAAGTGTTAGGTGATATGGTTAGTAATTATAATGAAACAAGACATAATTCTATTAAAATGACGCCCGCTAAAGCTAGTATGAAAATGAACGAGAAGGTTATTTTTATGAATTTGTACGGTGATGAGATTTCGGAACCTATTGTGCCTAGGTTTTCAATCGGTGATAAAGTTAGAATAACTAAGAAAAAGAACATATTTGAAAAGGGGTACACACCTAGATGGACGGAAGAAGCTTTTGCAGTATCCCAGATTCAATACACGGATCCTCCAACTTATAAGATTACTGATTATAATGGAGAAGAAATACAGGGCTATTTTACGAACAGGAGCTACAAAAAAGTACTCAAGAAATATTTAGAATCGAAAAGATTGTTAGGAAACATGGGAAGATATCTCTAATGAAGTGAATAGGTTACTCTGAATCCTTTAATTCTTGGATTAATAATGAAGATTTAGTGGTCACGTGATGACTCATCATCGAAACTGCTGACTCGTCGAAAACTTTGGTAATTCCCTTGGCTTTTGACTTATGGGGAGTATAGGTGGTGGTTTTAACCAAGGTTATAGGTTTCGACGAAACTGCTGACTCATCGAAAACTTTTGGAAATTCCTAGGGATTTGACCTAGAGCTTAGGTTTGTGCATGAATTGTGACGGATTTGCAATATTGTGGTAACCTATAGGTAGAAGATTTCACCTAGGGCCTAGGTTTGTGCATGAATTATGTCGGATTTGCAATATTGTGGTAACCTATAGGTTGGTGTTTGAACCATGGACCTAGGTTTGTGCATATTTTAGACATTTTGTAACCTAGGGTGGGTTAAAAAATTAAATGGTAACCTATAGGTTAGCGTTTGACCTAGAGCTTAGGTTTGTGCATACTTTGGGCCAGACTGCTACACTTTCAACTACTCAAGCAATTGGTTGAGATTTCGTCCGAGAAAAATGAACAGAAGGTCTTCATCAGCGATAGAGGGGGAGTGAATGGAGCTGGGCAATTGGGAGGGAGATTTACGATGCAGAATTAAGAGAAGTGACTGATAATTTGCAGAGCTGTCATTAGAACGCCCTTTCATCATCCACATCACTTCATTGGTTGTTAATCCCAGATAAAATCCACTTCAAAGTTCTATCATTAACCTGAAGTCCGCCACCGGTTGTACTCTGCTAATGGTCTTTGTTACCACAAAGTGTCGTTAAACTGCAATTACCATTACCATCGTTAAGCTACAACTCCATTCAATCCTCCCAGCCCATATATATATATATATATATATATATATATATATATATATATATATATCTATTTTCGCGAACTCTTTGCCTTCCAGTCAACTGCATAGCCTTCTATACTCTGTCATCCTTCGATATTTGATCACTATAATTATAGTAGACGTCGTACACGTTGTATGACTATGATTTTACTGTACATGATGCATTTCCCATTATATAACTTCTGATATTGGTTGACTGATCAGATGTGAATGTTTCAGTAACAGTTATGCCGATATGGTCATGAACGATATAATATTAGTCTAAGTCATATAAATGAACTAAAACGCCTCGATAAACAGCGACGAGAAGTTGAGGTTCTTCGGACATGTCATGCGATCAGATGGGTTAGAAAAGGAAATGATGTTGGTGTGCGGATAAAGAAAGAGAAAACGGGGGTGCCAAGGAAAAAATGGATGGACGAGATACACGAAAGAACCGGAATGAACCTGGAGGAATTAAGAGATTCGACTTAAAAAGACAAAGGAGAAGTTTTGTCGTTGCGATCACTAGAGTTCCAAAAGCTGGCTGTACAAAGTGACAAAATGAAAATGCCTTTGCCATATGGTGGTTAGGGAACCAGCCTGGTCTAGGTCAATTTCCGGTCTTATAAGTAGAATACACGTCAAATTCGTAAATTAGAGGAAATTTTAAGAGAAATAATTAATATGCTTCAGAACTGTAACGATCTCGATAAAATTGGCAGCTTTTGCATAGAGAAACGTCTGGCTGTTATTTTATTTGTTTTGCTTTCTTTCGTTGAGACGGATTGAGCGCTCTCTGTCGTTATCGTTTTATCAAACTTATCACAGTAAGTTTCGAGGTGAAATCGTTAAATAATCCAGGTTTCGAAACTTCTTTACCAATCTAATATGACTGAATGCTGACAAACCGCTGTGGAATGGGTATTTTCCTGGAAATTTGTGACCCGTGGTCACCCTTATTAAAAATCAATATGGCTACCTCAGCTTGCAACAGTAGAGTACCGGAGGAACTGTGGTGAGTAAGTAAATAGGCAACGTATCTAGGGGTTTACATCTCTCTTACTTTCTCGCAATGTTTTCGTCCAGACGATTGCCTCCCGCGACTACATATCCCGGGAGGGAATTCGGCAACGTTTTAGATCTAGGGATTTACACTTGCATGCAATATTTATAACTTTCTTGTTGGCGCCGCCGACAATGGAATGTCCACTGTGATTAGACGTAATGAATGAGACATGGAGTACAGATATGAGGGCTCTTTGTAAAGCTTTTTTTCTGTTTGAAGCGTTGTCTGCTACTTCAAGCCGATTGTTTCCCAAGTTTCGAGATAGTGCAAATTTATAAAGATATGTTGAGCGTGATCGAGTATCTCCAGCGTAAAAATTGTCATACATCACATTGCATAAACTGCACTAACTAATCCTATATCTAAAAAGTACATTAACCCTAACCCTATTATATCTATAGACTACGCCTAACCCTGACCCTAACGATGCCTAACCTGACCCTAAACGACCCTTGCGATGTCTAAGGGCCCATCCATATATTACGTATGCATAAAAAAATCATATTTTCGGACCCGTCTCTCTTCCCTGTTGAACCGCATACATTTCATTGGTCCCTTTCCCCCATACGTTGCATGCGTACATTTGAAGTCTACCCCATTGTAAAGGTTAAATGGCTAAAGACATCTATAAGACATTGATTTTACCACAGGCTATTTTTTTTGTTAGGCATTATATTTAGCAGCTTAAATTTTTTAACTAATGAAGAAATAAAACACTAACAACACTTCCATTTGAAACAGTTTTAATGCTACATAAAACTGATTAAGCAGGAATATAGTCTATGATTGGGTCATCAGTCCTGATTTAATATTCTGTATTGTGGATGTCATAATTAGACAATTGTATTTGCATACATACATATTTTCGGGACCCTCTCCACCATACGCACCCGTACACAAAATTGGCGAAATTTGAAACCCATACCCCTTGCTGCATGCATAATATGTGGACGGCCCCTAATCGTGACCCTCACATTGGGCAGGTATGCCGTATACTCAATCATCACACTCAATTTAACGGCTTTTTAAATACATGCGAAGCAATATGAAATGACAGAATTATCATCATTTTGTTGGTATTAATAGGCCTACATCACATCAGAGATTTCCCAGCTTACTTATAGTTTTGGGGACTGCAGCTTACACATAATATTTTGGGCGTGGCGTGTGTGGAGACCTCTGCACAACCTTTAGCGCATGCACTCTCTTTAAAAAAACCTATAATTTCTTATGATTGTGCGTCGTGAGTGTCGGTTACGTTCATTTTAAGCATCGTGAGGGTCAGTTAGGGCCAGGTTAGGCGTTGTGAGGGTCGTTTTGGGGTCAGGGTTAGGTTTAGGGTAGTTTTTTATATATGTACGAAAATTCATCTGACTAATTCCTAAAGTTGTCAGAGTATTTTGTTCTGACCAATGGTAGTACACCAAAGGATCAAAATATTATGCATAAAATCGGTCCCCAAACTATAAGTAAGCCGAATGGACTATAATAATAGAGCACTAAATCACATTGTTTATGAAGAAATGCTTATTGGTGTACACACATTAAGGAAATATGTACACTTCTATGATGCATAAATAATAATGTTGTAGAAGTTCTCAAAAATGCATTTTGCAGAATTAATGCTTGCACAGATGTTGGAAGAAAATTGTGACTTATGCCAAATTGTCTCTTCAATTTAATTCAATACTT
Source organism: Bimastos eiseni (assembly GCA_959347315.1). Taxonomy (NCBI): domain Eukaryota; kingdom Metazoa; phylum Annelida; class Clitellata; order Crassiclitellata; family Lumbricidae; genus Bimastos; species Bimastos eiseni. Next base: position 17,833,795 of record OY365811.1, read on the forward strand.
TTTAATGGGAATAGTATGTATGTATGTACATATGAAAAAAAACTCAAAGGCTCTGTGCGCGTGGCTGCCTACGTAGGAGATTTGAACAAGTGCATCTTAGCAAATAGTAGGTAAAACTACTAGATAGTAACGTTACAGGGTGGGCGAGTCAAAAACGACCATTTTCAGCTTTACGTAATTATGCAACGACTCGTTATTTTATTTGTAGGTGAAACTTGACAACATGGATCCTAACCTTTGGACTGGTTTGAAAAGCAGCCAGGCTTCCAGCCGTGCAGGAGTGCCTAGCGGGGCTGAGCTGACCCTTTCGTTACAGCCTTCGTTGTCTCAACCAGCCATCAATAATGCGGTTGAAATATTTGCCTTCCTTGATCGCCAACGTCTTGCTGCAGCATCAGGTACTCTTTGAATTACAGTTATAACTCAGATATTGGCAAGGCACAGTTGTACAAGGCATTTTTGACTTCTAAAGTATTCCATGTAATATGCTGTTGATTTGCATTCTGAATTTCTTATCTGAAAAGTCTGAGACTTCTCAGGCATCAATTGATGTTTTCTTCAAGGAAAAAGTGAACAATAAAATTTTGGAAATATGTCTAATATAAAACCAAGCAAATCTTAATGTGGTGCTGTTGTATTGTTTTTCATATATGGTTATGGTTGTACAGTGCCACTTAAGAGCAGTACAACTTAACCCTTTAACTACCAGCATATAGTAAAATGTAAGGCATAAATAATCAATAATGCTGGTCGTTAAGGTGTTAAAAGTTATGTGACCTACTGTATGATGAAACAAGTTATATGTTGTAAATCTGTTAGATAACAGAACTAATGTCAGCTGAGTTTCTACATTTGTTGAGGATTACCTTGCAATCTGACTAATACTTAATTAATCACAACTAATGTGACTTCTTATTTGATCAGGATGTGGTGACATCTCGTGTCAAAATTATTTACAAGTTACTTGATATTGTTTAGGTTTGCCCCTAAATATATATATATATATATATATATATATATACATCTAAGCTATAAAGTGTGAAAAATGTACTTTAGTCCCCGGAAAGGCTCACAAATGGTATGCTCTGGTGATATGAAAATTTTAACAAAACGTTCTTGTGCAAATTGCTAGGTCAACGTGACTATTTTCAGCGCACAGCTGACTTTAAATTCCGATATTTGGACATTCTTAGTTTCGACATGCAATACAATAACCACCGCCATTTGAAGTCACATCAACTGAAAGCTGTGCTAATTTTACTAGACTAATCAGACGCATTAGTTATATAACTCAGAGTGCTTACCCATTGCAACACTCGCAATCGGGGCGAGTTTTTGAGCCGAAGCAGCTCACCCATCGAGTTCCAAATTAATCCCAAGCAAAAATGGACTGTAAGGCTAATATATATGCAACTGAGTATTTAGCAAAGGCACTTTATGATTGTAATTGATTAACCTCAGGTGTGGCTTTGGTATACAGTGTTGGATCTGGTTTTTGTTTAGGTTTGGCAGCTAGTTTACTGCCCCAGCCAACAATACTGACACCTTCGTACAGTGGAAATGCCTCTTATGGAGCACAGTATGCGACAACCAACAGTCTTTACCATTACAATGGGTTTCCTGTTGCCCAGCCACTACTCACCACGTCATATGACTCCAGCAACCTGTTGGCTAGTCAGCAACTGGCAGCTTCAAAGAATTCAAATTTGACAGCTGTCAATCAGTACAAGGTGCCAATTCAGTCACATTCATTGAATCCATCTAACTGTTCTGGCTCTTCAACTGCAGCACATTCTAGTAAGTCAACAACAGTACAGCGAGCAAAGAAGCCCACTGGGATTTATTCATTTACGAGTGACCAGCATTCCAGACACATCAACGATATCCAGAAAAGTAGTAGTTATGACAACAGCAGCCTAGGAGCAAGGATGGATGGATCAAGAATGCTTAGTCCAACACATGCCTCACCAATCTCATGCTCTATGAGCCAGAGTGACTTCATGTCAGGTGATCTGACTTTCAGTCATATGCTGGACGCAGTAACAAGCCCACAGTCAACTGGGTCACATTCTGCGACTTCTCAGACAAGCACACGTCATGCAACACGTCACTCTGACGCCAGTCGACTTATTCTTCATGGAAGTGAGTTTGGGTTGGAATCCCTTACAGGAAATTCTGGTCTCGATTTGTCTCAGTTTAGTAAGCACGACACATCATCAAAACCTTACCTGACAGAAATGAACTTTCCTTCCCACGAGTTTTCAATGTCACACACCGACAGCCCACTCACTTTCAGTCATCACTGTGAGATAATGAGTGCCAACAAGGAACCATTGACCTTAAATTCTGCTCAGACAGGACACTCCCACCAACCAAAGCAGCATTCAAGTGGTGGGAGATCAAGTCCACTGACTTGGTCAACCACAACACAGTTCTGCGAGCAGCAGGAAACGGGTTCAATGCACACTAGCATGGCTGGATTGACCAGTCAGACAGTGGCATATGAAGCCGTCAGCCCACCGCCTCCGTCTGAAGTGCAGTCTTTCAGTTTCATCGACAGTCTTCATCTCTACCAACCAGATGGCATACAGGCCAAGGATTTGCTCGCTTCAACATATGAGTTGGCTGAGAATCAGGTCTATCTGAAGAACCTCGTCGGTGACATGCCGCTGCTTTATGCAGCTCAGCCGAGCAGTGATGGCAGTTCACATTTGGTTTCTGGCCTAACGCATTCTTTGACAGTTCCAATTGTAGCACCCTCTGGAAATAGCAATTTGGTAAATGATAAAACCAAGCAGCAAGTTGGGGATGCTTGTGCTATGCGTCAGGCGACCGGAGATAGGGAGAGTGCCACAGATCGATGCAAGCGACAAAAGGCAAAAGCAAACACAGAAGTTGGCGTTGTGTTACCAATGCCACAGAACAAATTGTCTAAACAGATGTCCTCAAATCCACTTCTGGCTCAGTATGATCTTCCAGCTTCAATGGAGACCCAGCTACAACAGCAGTGTGCATATGAAGCAACGCTTCAATATGGCAGCAGTTCAATGCCTTCAGTGGGTCAGGTCTCACTACAGAACTACAAGGTAGATGTCTCACAGAAGTTGACGTTGCCTGAGGCAAGTGGTTTAACGAAGCACACTGCTTTTGGATCAAGTATCATAAACCGTAATGAGGTGCCCAGTGACACCCACAACTCTCCAATCGTCTTAACAAATATCACCGGTAATGTTTATGTGAATCAATATACAATGTTGCAGCCAGGGAGCATGCCACTTGTGAACCAGGATATGTCAATGCAGACGATGGCACGGTATGAGCAGATGATAAAGGGAGAACAGGAAAAATCGGATCAGAAGAGTTGCTCCGTTTTGCTTGTACCCAATGAGAATGATGATGAATTTGGCCATCTGTCTGTGGACCCCATTGCCAAGCAGAATATTGGAAGAGCATGCAATGTCACAAATTCTGTTCACAGTGGATCCTCTTTATCTACACTGCAACTTCCCATGACAGATCAGAATGCTTTGCCAAAGCAAAAGGCCGTTAATAGTGCTTTTGAAAACTCTTACATGAATTTTGTTCAGGGTCACAAATCAGAGACGCTCTCAAGCGTTACCAACAGTCCAATCAAAAACAGACCAGTGCTGCCGAAGTACATCCCCGAGACGCGAAGACCGCGCACTGACAGTGGCAAGACTGGTTCAGAGGGAGACGAGAATTCGAACGGCCGTAAGCAACCCTTGACCGTGGCGTCGGTGTCAAGCTCTGATGCCACGCCCAGAAACTCTGGCACTGAATCGGTCGTGACTAATACGAATTCCAGTAATTCGCAAACTGATAGTAGTGCAACTGTATTGACATTGTCATCAACTAGCACTACAAAATTTCCTGCCAAATTTTCTCACAAACTGCAAAGTCGAGCCCATTCTTCTGCGGATATTGCGAAAACAAACAGTACAACAGTTCAAAGCAAGGATAAGTGTGAAGTGACAAAGGAATTCAAGTGGAAAAGTAAGTGTGACAACTTGTTATAACTTAGATAACACATGTGTCTATTCTATTCTTTATCTCACTTAACTTAATACAGTGATGAGGTGGAAAGGTTTGAAGGTTATAAATATTGGTCTTGACTTTTTGTTGTTCTTGTGTACAGCTGTTGAACATTTGGGTTGTAAGGAAATCTTATGTTGCACCCTGTTAAAACAATTGAATATTTTTCCAATGTTGTGGATGAGGGCTAGGGGAGAGTAAGGTGAGTAAAGATGTGATGGATTAGGTGAGAGAAGAGGAGGTAATGGAGTGGAACTAAGTGAAGACAAAAGCAAATGTTTATGGAATGGATGAGGGCATAGATCTTGGGAATTCATGGCACTGAAGATGAGTAAGATGACAGAGGATGAACACTCTATGGTTAATTCAGTATTAGTTATGAGACAATAGGAAAATTGATGACTGAGGAAATGACGAGATTTAGTAGAAGCGCAGAAGAAGGCTGTGTAATGGATGAAGTTAAGATTGTTCATTAGGCTCTCCCTCCTCAACAGCATGGTTTGGGACCATGACATCTTCAAACTCTGGACTGAGTGCATTACTTGTCTAAGCCAGAAATTTTTCATTTATTTATGGTTTACTTTAACTTAAATACTAAGAGTCCAAGATGTTGCATCTGGAAGTTATTTAAATTTAAATTTTATGCTGTGCCCTTCTTCAAGATAAAATGAATTAGAGGTACTATCAATGCTTGCCTAAGGTCAAAATCATATAGAACAGAAATTCATAAGAACGTAATGCAGAGAGAACCAGACATCACCAGTGCCAGATACATGGTGTTCAAGAAATGGGCTCCTATCCATAGCAGACAGACAGCTTCATGCCCATGGTCCCTGAACGATGATGCTCAGACTGTTTTCAACTGGTTTTGCCTAGTGATGAACTGAGTTTGTTGAATTACTTGCCGAGTCCGAGTACCGAGTTTTATGAGTTGAATTTTGCTGAGTCCAAGTTTTTAATATTTATAAAAAGTCTCATTCTCTTGATTTTTAGATTGGCAGTTCATGCGACTTTTATGAATTTTTTGGCTTTGCCTTAGTTTTCTATAGGAAGTAGTAGAGCTGCACCGATCGAGCCAATTATAGAGATAACGGATATCGGCAAGGTAATCAGCGCCGTTATTAAATTATAGAGATATCGGCAGTATTAGATATCAGCAAGATAATAGCCGCCGAGATATCACCTATTTGTGGATGAAGGGTCGTCAATGAAAACAATGATCCTTATTGTGATGAAAACATTTCACTTGGATCACAGGAGTCAGATGGGTAAAATTTATTAGGCGAACTATAATTCAGACATTGATATGGATTACGGATAGAGTTGTACCGATTAATTGGTCGGCCGATTAATCGGGCCGATTATAGAGATATCGGCAGTATTAGATATCAGCAAGATAATAGCCGCCGATTTTAAAAATTAGTTTTAAAATTTTTTATAATATTATTTTCTTTCTATAAATGCAAAATGACAACAGCAGCATCACTGGGTCTGTGAAGGACGGCATTTCGTTCCGTTCCCATGGTATCTTCAGACCAGTGGTGAGACCACCCAGCGTGCTATTATAGACCGTGGGAACTGTCAACATAAGTGTTGTGCAGAGTGAGTCATAGTGCCTGCTTAAAGGCCAAGGAACGGTTGGGCAATTCAAGCCAAGGAATGGCTGCCCAATTTAACAGAGAAACCGATGTATATACATCGTGGAGGCATGCCTAATGAATACATGCTAGCTGCCAATCAGATCTCAACCCCAAACATATCAGTCGCCTGAGACTAGATGGGTGGCTGTGGCAGAGTTGTCTGTTGTTGTAGGTCTGCAGTAGACAGGCATTTTGGTCAGTCTATCTGAATAGACTCAAGCAGGCCGGGAGATAATCTTGCCTTATAATATAATGATATGTATAATGCTTCACCCATTCATATGCCATTATGTCTGTGATGGCAGCTATCAGGTATTCATTAGGAAAGCCTTTACGATGTATATGATGTATATTCATCGGTTCTCCATTGAATTGGACAGCAGTTCCATGGCCTTTAATTACCCTGGGTACTGTTCGATGGCGGAAGGTGTGTCTAACCTGTATTGCCTGCCTAGGATTAGTCCCCGACTACATGCATGCAAAACATGCATACGTCTCCTACGGAGCAAGTGTTTGCTTGTATCACAACAATAGGCAACAGCAGTAGGTCTATCTTTTGGAACCGGACATCTTGGGAAACACAATGAAATAATCACGTATCGGCAAATGAATAATCGGCAATAATCGGTATTAGCATAATCGTGCGTGCGTGCGTGCGTGCGCTTAGAAATGGTGGGTTGTACTCGGATGCAAGACATCGCTTTCATTTCATTTATGGAGATATTTGGAGAACTTGTGTTTGTTCTTTATGGCAACAATTTCTGTTTTATGTTTTGCATATGTTGTTACTGTAAATGTTGTGTAGATTATCTTGAACATAAAAATGTATAGGCATTATTTGGAATAAAGTATGGGGCAATTTTGAGAATTCTATAAATATTTTGTCAAAGAGATGTCCAAATGAATGAAGATTTTTCAAACCAATTGATGAATGGATAGAAAAAGTGGATAAAACGTTAGACAAATGGTGTTTGTCTTCAAGTGCCTAAAATTAATAGTACTATGTTAAAACGGACAGATAAGTGATGTGACAGGTTCAAAATATATATTCTTTTATCATTAATTACAAAAATGTGCTGTCGTCAGGGTTGTGGTGAACAAAATTATGCAGTCAATAAAGGGTTAAACAAAGTAAATGCTTCATCTGGTAATTTCTTTGCATCAATAAACTGGTGTTAGTTTAAATAAACATCTTTAAAATGTGATCCTTGACACAGTCGCAATCAGCAAAATCAGTGTAATTAAAATAACAGTTATAACTTTTATCAAGGGTAAGAACATGGTAACATTTAATTGGTTATTTTGTGCATTGTTGAAAATTTAAGGTTATTATTACATGTGCCAATAATGTGCTGCAGAAAACAATAACTTTCTGATTGGCCATATTCTACTGTGCGTAAATGCATTATTGCTTTTTGTGCTTTCTAGAGCTGATAATTTTTGTTTGAAATGATGTTCTATGTTATCGATAGAGATTTAGCATCTGTTCCCCAAATGGATAACGCTTCAGGAAAGTCTATGTGTATTATTGTTGTTACCTGCATGCAATTTAAAATAATTTTCATAACAAGCTAGCATGATTAGTATTCAACTTAAAACACTTAGAAAACTGAACTTAAAGAGCTGAATGTTACTGAACTCCATATTTCACCCAAAAGATTTTGTATGCAATTATATATCTGTTATTATAACCAAGGCAAATCGTGATTCATCTATCCACCTGTCCATCATTAATCATACCTTGATTAATATTGCCTTTATTAAATGTGTGCTGTAAGGTTCTGTAGAACAATACATATTCTCTGTAGTTTATCATTTTACATTTAATACTTTAACGACAGGAGTTTACTAAGAGCAACTGGGAAACCAATACAGCTTGCCATTCATGAGTAAATTGCTTTGTGTTGCAAGGCTGATTTAATTTTTTCTTGTAGAAATGTTGAACGCTGAACCCAACAAATCCAGTAATTCTTTGAAGCCTGATGTATCTGTGCAGTCATCAGATCAGGTGACTTCATCATCTTTTTACAGTTTCTTTGACCCTTTAGCTACAATATCAGAGATAAACAGAACCGTGTGCCGAAAGACATAACACGTGTTTTGCAATTGTTATTTATAACAATTGCAACCGATTCATTCTTGCAGTGAGTGGAATTTTCAATAATAATACATGATTCAGGTTTATCAAGAAAATTGCTGTTGTTGGTAATTATTTTCATTGCTCAGGAATACTCATTGTGCTAGAATTTATGGATACTTGGAACCGAATAGTTAACAGGCTTTGTTTCAGTACGAATATGGTTCACAAGATCCTCATAAAAATAATTGAAAAAGTCAGCAGCCTCAAAGTTTCTGTCAAAAAAGCAGAAATTTCCTGTTGTCCAATAAAACTTGGTACTGATGATGTGTGATCTGATGATGGTTGCCACTGACTAGCGTTGTTAATACCGTTTTTGGGGGCAAACCGGTTACCTGATTTTAAAAACTGGTTTTAAACTGGTTACCAGTTTTATTTATGGATGTTCTGAGAAAAATATTCTAAATTGTCATAAAAGTTTTTTAACACAACTTTGGACGTTATATTATGTATAACATGTCGCAAATTGCAATGTAACGTCAACAAAGTTGTCCAAAACATCAGACTTATCAATGCGACTAAAGCACCAGCTAAATTTATTTAAATGTTGCTTAAGTGTTAATTTAAGGTTGTAGACCTACTTATTTTGAACGGTAACTATTCATAAACACATTTATTAAAGTTGACCTGCTTGACAACCCTATGTTTACACATGATGGTCCAGCCATCTCTCCCGCTCATTAAAGTATTTGGCGCCATTGCATTCATCATTACTTAGCCTATCGCAATCGGGCACCGTAGCCTACTCGCCGTTGAGGGCGAGAATTAGGCCACGCCCACCTAATGATTGACGTGGCCTTCTGCTAGGTTGAGCGGCTCATCCAACAGACAATCCCTAATTAATCCACGTGTACATCATGCCCACACCATCCTTCAGCCCAGACCAGACCAGACCTGTCACTCATTATTTGCTGTTAATTAAGAATAAACTGCAGGCAATATTGCATCATGCCTGAAAACAACGAAAACACACAAATAAACAATTCATTTATTTATTTTTATATTTTAATGCGATAATAATAAAGAAAAATAAATAAATTCGAATACTGGTTTGAAAATGTCAGAAACCGGTTACCGTTTTAATAACCAGTTATACAGTTACCGTTTAACATCCTACCACTGACCTATGTCTGAGGAAATGATTTGCATACCCAGTTCGTAAAGCGCCTGAATCTTCAGAATCAACATCAGTTTCATCCCCATAATCGCTACTTGACTAATATCACTGTCTAATTCACTGTAATCGATATCTTCTAGCATACGAAGCACATGTTCTTTGGCATAAGTCCTTGCAACCATGTAATAAACTTAAACTTAACTCAAAAACGGCAAGAGAATGTCGAAAATTACTGTGAAAGAACGTGTGTTAGATGCTTACTTAGCACTAGCAACAACTTACAAATAGGGCACAAAAAATTTATTCAATAGTTGCCCAAATATATAAGAAAATACAGTTATGATTTTCATATTGCCTAGACTATGAATAATAGCTAGTGCCTGGAGTACCTCACTAAACACAGAGGTAGATGTCAGACGTAGGTCAGTGGCATAATGGCAGCGAATGGGTTAATCTGTTTAATTCTTCTGTTACGAGATTCTTGTGCTTGGGTCTGACGATAAAGTTTGTTAAAGTTTTGAAAATTATGCTTTTAGACAAGAACATTATATAATTTTATCCAATTGCATTTCTAACTTGCGCTGATGCGGCCTCTAGATTTCAGTTCATTTACATTTGGATGCAGAAACTGCTGATGTCACGTGCCACGTTGCATGCAGCTATTCAAAAATCAATCCAATGAACAGTTAAATCCATTAGTTTACAATTGTGTCAATGGGATGTGATTTGAAAGTCCCGATGTGACGCATTAATGCTTAGAAAATATTTCCATCATAACATCATAATAAACAGAATCATATGCTACTGTCCGATTTGTATTCAAATCGAATATCAAAGCAGGCCACTATATAACACTGTCCAGTACCGCATTAACCATGTTGCAAATGTTTCAATTGAAGCGGGCCTACCTGCAAATTTGACAAATTAAGGGCCTACTGTCAAATTGACAACAAATGAACAAATTGACAATTTTTTGGCTAAAATAGAAGATAGATCATAAACTCGAAAGTAATACTGCACCTAGGCTAGAATTGGCCTATAAACAAAATCTTTTTTGGCTTGATTTGAGAGTTGGGCCTAGTTACACATTTGACTCTATTTGCGCAAGTGGGACTGTTATTATATTAATCCAGTATCTAAAATTTCAATACAAGATATATATATATATATAATTACAGTTAGTAGTAACAGAAAAATAGTTAACAATGAAGATATTTGAATCTGGTGCACATAAGCACCATAAGAAACTTCTTTTTGAATAGGCAGCAGAATGTCAGCCTGGCACAATCGATCAATTTGCTAAAAGATCCCAACCTTATGTTGGTTCTATGGAAAACAAAGGTGATGTGACATTGATAAACTATTTCTAAAAGAACTTCGATCATTACCGACAAGCAAAACACCACTGCAAATGTTAAATTGTTCAAAGCCTTGATTTTCAAGATATTATTGATTCTTTCTCAGCATCAAAGTCCCGTTGTCGAGATTTTTAAGATTTATATACAGTTCACAGTGAGTAAAATGTAGTGTGTGCTCTGAACCACCTTTCAAATAAATTTTGATTAAAATTTAATTAGGTTAATAATTGGACTATCTGTAACAATACCAGTTTGATATGCATGTAACACTCGATATATTAATAATTGTTGACTTTGCAAGTTTTGTATATTGTAAACATATATCGACTTAATGTAAAAAAACTGCTATTTATACGAATAGAGTTATACCCTCATTATTTCATGTTTCTTTGTGCAAGCTTCTAAGGGGCCTCCACTTTATTTTTGAAATGGGATTACAGAAGCTTAATACCGCTATGACACTGTCCCATTCTTAATGTCACTTATGCTTGTTCTTAGTTATGTGGCTCATTAGTATTGTCACACAAAATGTTTTTACTCCAGATGTTCATTTCAGGGTACAAAGAGAAAGCTTTCCTCCTCAATTGAATCATCAGATGGTGCAAAGTCAAAAGATCCAAAAACACAGTGGACTGTGTCCAAAAAGTCAAAGTTAATACCGTAATGCATACTTTCCTTTTTCCTTAAATAATTTTGTACAATTTTTATACAGTTGACTGACTGATTTTGTCATAAACTGCAATTATTCTACATTTTTCTTGCAGTTTATACTAATTCAAATAGAACTGTACCGATATCACTTTTTGCCAATACCAATTATTGCCGATTATTCATTTGCCGATACCCGATTATTTAGCTGATTATTTTATTGTGTTTCCCAAGATGTCAGGTTCCTACTGCCTATTGTTGTGATACAAGCAAAACACTTGCTCCGTAGGAGACGTATGCATGTAGTTGGTGACTAATCCTAGGCAGGCAGTACAGATTAGACACACCGCCCGCCGTCGAACTGTGCCCAGGGTAATTAAAGGCCAAGGAACGGCTGGCCAATTCACAGCCACCCATCTAGTCTCGGCCTCTAAGGCGATTGGCAGCTAGCATGTATTCATTAGGCATGTCTCCACGACGTACATTCATCGGTTTCTCTGTTGAATTGGCCAACGGTTCCTTGGCCCATAAGCAGGCACTATGACTCACTCTGCACAAGACCTATGTTGACACATTCCCATGGTCTATAGCACGGTCTTTAGCACAGTGGGTGGTCTCACCACTGGTCTGAAGAAGCCATTGGCTCAACGACACGATATGGGAACGGAACGAAATGCCGTCCTTCACAGACCCAGTGATGTTGCTGCCGTCATTTGCTTTTATAGAATGAAAATAGTATTATAAAATTTAAAAAATGATTTTTATTATTGGTGCCGATTATAAATCCGATATTGCCGATATTTCTATAATCGGCCTGATTACTCGGCCGGCCGATTAGTCGGTACAGCTCTAAATTCAAAGGATTGCTGCAACCTGTATTGTTTCGAAATTATATCAAACTTTGCATGCATTTGTCTTGGAATTATAATCGAGCAACTAAACCATATATTTTACTCATAACTTTGGACAGGGACACCATAGAACAATTAGGTTTGTGTCATTTTGAAAGAGAGACTGTACCCTTGGAAATGACACTCAAATTTAGAGGAAATTGAGTTATGCCTTGTTTTTGTCAGATGTAAGAAAAATCAAAGACCCACCAGCACGTTTGAAGAGCATAAAAAGAGTCAGAGTGGACCCTGGGAACAGGTGCAATGCCAGGGGTGCCTATTCCAGAGCAGAGACCAACCACTGAGAAGGTGCAATTCAGCTTTGCAGGCATGTGGGCAATGGGATGATGAGCACCCCCTCCCCCGCTTTGTTTCACTCAGTGCAGTGTCGTGAAAACATTTTTATGTAGTTCCTTTTGTCATCATTGCAGATTGTAATCTAGAGTATGTCCAAACTTTTTAAAAAGCTCTAAGGGGCCGTTCACATATTATATAACGCATGAAATCTCAATTTTTGGCCCACCCCTACCCTTAATAACGTTATATAACAGCAGCTGTGATTTCACCCCTATATTATATAACAGATATGCTACATACCCCCTACCCCACCCCACTCTACAAGCACGTAAAAAAACATACAATTGACATAATTGTATTGCACAATTTGAAACTTTTTATAACAATACAATGTTACTTAGCACTTTAATAGTAGTGATTCGGCTGATACCTTTATCCATTTCAAGAACTGCAGTAAAAAATCATCATACGCCCAATTAGCTATGTAGCAATTAAAAGCTATCTTAAAGGTTCGTAGTACAACTCTACCTATTTAATAGCGCATGATGTATACAGAGTGTATACTACAACTGCAATTGGGTATTTAAGCAAACATATAGATTATTATTTACACATACTATAGAAAATGAAATCAAACATCTTGATAATACCCTCCAAAATAATTATTTCAAGTGAATTAATTTTAATTTAAACCAGAATCAAAACAAAGCACACATAATTGAATTTAGGAGCATTTAAAGCTATGCACAGGAAATTGTTAAAATTATGAACAGGAAATTATTAACAGTGGATGTATAAATAATGAGTAAGAACATCAATTCAGTTTACCAGGTGGCAACTAATGGTGCTAGTTTTGGTTCACAACTTATTGTGAAATTCGAATAAACAATGAAAGTCCGTGGTAATGGAATTTGCAATTGGCAGGCAAACAGGCAAAATAGTGTTAGCTAAAAAATATTGTTATATAGTGAAACCTTCAACCTACCCCCTCACCCTACACAATATAACGCTAACAAAACACGAACCCACCCACGTTGAGCGTTATATAATATGTGAACGGCCCCTAACTACCTAACTGAAGCATAGAGACAACTGCTCCCAGCCACATTCCTTCCTTACGGATAGTGGGGAAGAAAACAGTTTTACAGCTTCTGTTTGCAACATGTTTTCTGCTTTAATTGGCTTATTTCATTGATGCATCTAATGATTCAATCTTTTCTCATTTCAGCTTAGCAAGAAATGAGTCTGCTGAACTTCCGATTCTGGTCATAAGGGCAGTGCCAGGAAACTCAAAAGATGCAGACAAAAAGCAGCAGCAGCCATCAAATGTAAAGTCAAATTTCACAAGGGTCTGTTTATCTCATTAACAATATACCAATGGATTATTCACAAACAACTGCCTTGTAGAGATAGGACGAGATTTGTGGCTGGATTCTTGTATATCATTTTTACTATTCCATAGGTTATGTGGCTGTCTTCCATTGTAAAACTGAATGATATTGTCATTATGGAAATTGCATCATTAATCCATGCACCATTAACCCATGAGTTCATTTTAAACGCCGTGCCCCCATGTCTCTCAACGCCATGAATGAGATTAACATGTGCACATTGTTAACTTTGTTGAACTTCCTTTTTCTTTGAACAGGACTCCGCTTCCTCCTTAAGTCTACCATTGTAGAGTCGATCTGGATTCTGTCTCTACTAAAACAATTTAATATTTTCAGGTGGCTCAATGATCCTTAAGTTCAACCATATACAATGTAGTACAATACAATGATCAGAGTGGACTCACTTTTCACACAATGGGCCACATGAAATGCCCAAAACAAACTTCTATGTTAAATTGTTAATGAGATGTATGCAAGGTGACCATGAATTGATAAGTTTCCCATCTGGAGTGACAGTTATTTTCACACTTTGCACCAATACTGAACAGTTTTTTTATTTCAAACTATAAAGTGCACTTTCATTTTTTTTTAGTGTTAATTTCTCTCATCTGTGAAATTTTTCCTGACTCTGATAACTCTAAGGCATCTGTGCCATTTTCTTGGATCATGGTGATAATCATTCATTTTTATGGAAACTTATATAGCGCCCCTTCAAGGCTACTACTGAGGAGCGCTCCCCACTCAATCCCGAATGAAAAGAAATGTCTTAAGGCTACTGTAAAATGCATCTGAATGAACCCTAGGCATAAGACGCAACGATAATGGTAGCGCATTCCATGCCATACAGCCAGCATCAAAGAAAGTGCGATGCTGTCTAATTGCAGTTTGTGTATGAGGAACGAGGAGTTCACTCTGCGTGGAAGAGCGTAGAGCACATCGTCCCTGCATGCCCATGGTAGAGCAACAGAGCTCTTGTAAATATGCAGGGGCAGCACCTAATAGGCACCGCCTCATCAAAGCAGAAACACGGTATACAATCCGTTATAGGATAGGGAGCTAATGCAGGATATCCCTCATACATTCGGCGACGTGACCAAACTTTGAGATATGGCAAATAAGACGCATGACCTGCTCCAAGCACTCCAACCGCCCAGCCGGGAGGCTAGCGTAGAATGCGTAGCAATAGTCAAGCCGAGTGACAAAAAAAGAATGGATCACGGTAGGGGTTGTGTTAATGGTAAGGGAGCGGGAAACAACTCTCAGCTGGTGCAGCTGATAGTAACTGTTGCGACAAGCTGATGTGCGCTGTGAATGTGAGTGAGTTCCTGGTCCAGGGTGACGCCTAGCGATTCGGCTTAGTGCAGAGTTTGCTGCAAGAAGGAGGCCTAGGTCAGCTGTGTACATGATATAAAGAAGGGGACCCAATACCGATCCCTGGGGCAAACCAAAAAGGGCAGGTACCCAAGGAGATCTGGTAAGCCTGTAGACAACTGAGAAGGAACGATCGTGCAAGAAAGATCTTAGCCAATCAAGTTACCAGAAGTTATCAGAAAGGCCAAATGAGACAGAGAGGCGCCTAAGCCTGAGCGCCTCTGATTAGGTTGTACTGTGAGAGGCGCTTTATAAATCCGTAAATAGAATAGAATAGAAGTAGAATATTGTGGTCCACGCTATCAAAAGCGGCGCTGACATGTGTGCAGCGCAGTACACTTTTACAGCAGTGCCAGAAGAGTCACTAGCAACCTGTCGATAGCCCCATATATGTTTGACAGTATGCGTCTCGGTAGAGTGGCCTTGGCGAAAACTCAGTTGGTGTCCCGGGAGCAGATTATTCATTTCTAGATAAGTAGTAGGTTGATAAGCAACAATCTTTTCGATTATTTTATACAGGAAGGAAACGTTTGTGAATCGGTCTAAAGTTTGCTGAATCAGACACGACAAGTCCATCACGTTTTAGAACTGGAATCGGGAGGGACTTTTTCTGTGATGAACAGAGGCAGCAGCCCGTCTTATGTTACTTTTGCCCTCTATCGCTCGCGTGTGTAGATACCCCCGTCCCCGTCAGCAAGGTCGGCAGATGTCATTTTTCACCATATGTTGATATATGTGGGTGACCTCTTCAATCATCTCAAACATGAGAAACTAAACCACCTGCACCCTGAATTGGCACACGTGGGGCTGATTCTATGGTGTGGTTGCCATCATCGCGTTCAACTTGGTTGATGTTTTTCTGAACTTGGCTTCCATGATTATGGAAGCCATGACTTCCATCAACTTGATGACATAAACTTGAAGTCTATCTCATGTTGAAGCTCTAATATGTATGTAAATCATGACCTGTATTTTATTATCTGGCACCTGGCTAACTCCGCATGTTATTGCTACTCGATTAAATGCTGGACAGCATTTCTGATTGATTGATTGATTGATTGATTGATTGATTGATTGATTGATTGATTGATTGATTGATTGATGCTTTTGTCTTCGTTTTAGCCTCAAAATTCCAGCAGCACTGTAAAGAAACCAACAAAGTAGATTAACTTCAAGAAGTGGCAGAGCGGCATTACCTACAAATGAAAGCTACTCAATTATCTGGTCATGTTCAGTAGATGAAAATATAATTAGATTTCTTAACTGTTTGCCCAAGTAAGAAACCAAGTTTGTGTGATACTGGCATGACTTGATGGAGGATCAGAGTTGTTGCCTAATGTCATAGGAGTCGTTGGTGGTGATGCTTCATAACCTCATATGCAATTGTCAAGTCCTTAGTGCTTTGCCTTGAAATTTCCTGTAAAATGAAGTTGTGCAAAAGGTTTTAGTTCATCCGATTGTCTGACCTTTGGAAATGAAGGAAGCATCTGTAATTGAAATCAGGTTATTTGCCTGGTTGGTTGTTTTGCGTGAACTGAATTAAGTCTCTGTGTTAAAACTAAGACAATCTGGTTCAAGCAACCATAGTCAGTTGGTGCCATAGTGTTTTTGTTGACACAGACAGCTGTTAAAGTTTTCAATTAGCTGTGTGCAAATATCGAAGATTTCTTGAAATATTACAATAAAGCCACCCAATGAAATTAGGTCTCTCTGCCTTATCTGCTGAGAAAGGTGTTACTAAGAGTATGATTTTGTTATTGTTGATACCTGCTAATCCAGGAAGAAGAGAACAAGAAGGTAAAGGAATGAAACTGATTACATTGGAAACAATAGGATAATAATTAAAATAATAATAATTATTGTCATGATTGTCTCTATGTCAGACCTGATATGCTTAATATGCTCTGTGTACATTTACTGTGTACGCATGTGACTGAGAATGTCCTGTGGTGACTGTTGCAATATTATTGGTTTGACAATTTATTTATTTTCATACATGAAAGTGGTTAACTGACTGGGGAAAGTGGACTGGTCACCTTCAGTGTGTGATTCACTGAATGGTGTACCTGTGTGAAAATATGAAACAGTGCTGTTTGAATTTCTGTATGTATATATATGTATATATATATATATATATATATATATATATATTTGCATCAGTCTGGAAAGTTGTGTTGAGGTTAAATAGCATTTGTTGTTTGCTGCTAACTACATCATCATCATCTCTATCATCTCAACTGAATACTTTATGGATTGAATGGTGAGTTACTGAATTTTCTAGTCCTTAGAGGGTTGTGAAGAGTTAAATAATTCCAAATTCCTGTGTGCAGTTTTTGTGTGTGATGTGCTTTGAGACAAGATGTACCATTGATGCTGTAAGTTGTGCTTGAGTCTCAAAGATCCTTCAACCTTGACAAGTTATATAAATAATATATTGCCCCTACCCTTCATATCTTTATTGTTTAAGTATTACTGCTATGTTTCTAGTTGTAGTACTGTAGCACTGCAAAGTTGATCATGTTGACATGACATGATTAGAGCTGTCAACACTTTAGTAAAGTGTAACCCGGGTGCCCAAGTCCAATCTGAACGGGTGCCCAAAAGTCGATGGGTTAATAACACTGCCCCTACTTTGTATTGACTCCTAGAAACTTATTGCATTTTGTGAAATGTGCGCTGTGGTTGATGACTGTTGTCGGTCGGTGTCGGATGCAGGATACTCGTGTTGGGAAACACATTTCCCCAGAGGTGCACCATTCTGGCAGCACCCATGCTCGTGTCCAGTCTGAAGGACAACGACATAAAACCAAGAGGGATGAGGCGGCCAATTACGTCCGCGCATATGGCTACATCCGCCACTGTTGGTAGCTCTAGCCATAAGCCTCCTGCTCAGAGGCTGATTTCACTATAGATGTTGAGGGGCCTACAGTGGCGCAATTTCTGTCTAAGTAAATGGCCATTGTTGCCATGTGATGTCATTAAACTTGGGATCCACCACACACCTGCATGGTGAACTGCTACAGTGTGACACTCCTCTTGAAATACCATGATGTGCTCTCACCTCTACACATGCCTTAGCTTGCAGGAAGCATTAGCCAACTGCCAGTTATTAAGCTGTTAGACCATATTTAAGAAATTGACATTATGTTTCACGCATTATGCCTCTTCCACAGGGTTTTAAGTATTCATTGCCAGGGTGCAATCACTGGATCATGTACCCAGGCCTACAGACAGTCTCAGTCATGATCTTGAAATGAAATCTCATGATGTCAAAATAGTATTCACTTAACTTAGCTAGTTGATGGGATTTTTAAACATTTGGTTATGATTCTGTGGTAGTGTAAATTTTATTTAAAAAAACTCGTGTGCAGTGATATTGCCTTTGGATTTAAAAATTCACTGCCTATGAACTTTGATTTAGGTTCATTAATAGTCGTGTGCATGCTGCTGAAACTGACTGAATATGGGATTTGGCATAAGCGAGCAAATGTCTCTTGATACACATGCAACTGTTTCTTATTTTGAGCAATCAAGTAATCGTGAAATCTGTTAATTGTGTGTTCATTGGGAGATGTACTACTTTCTTGACCTAGTAAGTGTCCTTGTTTCTGAATGCATCCTATGTCTAGACTGTTTCTGTTTCAATCAGTTGTTGTCTGATATCAACGACGACGTACAGCAGACGATGAATAAACGGAGTGCTATTTTGTTGTTTGTTGGTAGTTTAAAACCAGGTTAACATGACTGATATGATGCAGTTGGAATCGGTTTCATATGCACTAAGAATATTATTGTGCAAAGGTTGGCAGAAAGGCATGGGTAGATGTGTCAGAGTTCAAGGTTGCTCACAGCTGGTAATATTATTTGACAAATGATTGCATCAAATAAGTACTTGCTGCTAAATAACTGTTTTGCTGACATTGCAAGTACTGGTAACTGGTTTGAAAATATGGTCTGTTGTGGACCGTGAGAGCGTGTAACCAGTTGGATATGCCATGAATCTGCCACTGAATGTAAACCGGTTTCAGAATTGTTTCAGGTTTAGGGTAAATTAAATCTGCTGACCTTTTCTGGCAATATCCACAATTATAAAACTGGATAATGATGAATTGGCACTCTTGCATAATTTGTATTTCAATCATGTAAAGGAATGATTCTGAAGGTGGCACACACCTCGTTGCTGATCTTTAAGTGGCTGCCTTTAGGGATGAAATCTATGTTCAGTATGTGAATGATATTACAATGATGTAATTTATGAGTATCTGTATATAGATATATATTCTATTGTGTAGAATAAAATTACCCTGAATTGATATGTGTCTGGCCTTTGCTTTGAATTGGTTCTGTTTTTGTGAGGTTGGAGCAGCTGGTGATGGTTGTTATTGCTTCGTCTAGAGATAATGATGAGTGAGATGTTTGAATTAGAGAAGAAAGAACTATTCTTGTTTTATAAATTGTCCTAATGTGTCTTTGAGAAAGATGAGCTTTAGTTAAGCACCGCAACAGAGAGTGGCATTAGAATTAAAATGCCTGTCTCTTGTAACTCCTGTCTTTGTTACTTTGAAGACCGTGTTTTTTTAAATTTCATTTGTGGAATTTTAAATTTGTGCAATGTACCAGTTGCATCATTAGTTTACTGGTCTATGTAGACATATTTGTCTTGCAGTATTTTACTTTGAAATACTTCCTGTAATGCCATGACTATAATTCCTCATTTATATAGCACCTCTACAGGAAAACTACCATAGACACTTCTGGTCTGATTAAAGATTAAATGTTTTCGATTGCTTGGGATATATAGGCTAATGTCACAGTGTGCATGGTTCAAATGTTGCAGAGTGGTGGGGCCAATCGCAGTTAAGGTACTATGTTGCATTAGGGAAGTATGGGACAAGGGAAAACTGAAATACTAAGCTGCAGAATTAAGATATCCTCAGATTCCAGGGACAGATAAAAGTGACATCTTTTTTAAACTCGTCAGCCAGGCTCACTGCTTGTGTCCTTAGCTATTATCACATTTTTGCTTGGCTGATGTCCTATGCTGGCTTCCCATTGCCTTTCATATCCAATACAAGGTACTGCTCTGAGTCCTAAGAACTTAACTGAGTCTTCTTTAATCTTTTCATGTCTTTCATTGCTTGCATTTTCTCTAGATCACTGCATTGTTCCTCCCACCATTGTTCTCTGATCTTGGCTGTTGTTTTCCATAGTTGGCTGTTTAGTCTGCTATAATCTATTTTCATTCTTTACCACTTATGTGCGTTGATTTTACATTTTCTTCTTTCTTCCATCTATTGTAGTAACTTTTTGTTACCCATGGTTTGCAATGATCTGCTCCCATAGGAAATCCTCCTGCCATGAAATTCACAATTTCCTATAGACGATTCTATCTTTCCTCTGTTGTCATTGATTTTATTTCCTCCAGATGTTCTTCATGACACAAAAGTTCGTTCACCGTTTTGAAACTTAAGTATCTCGGTCAAAATTATTCGGATCCCTTAAATATTTTCCAAGCGTATAAAGGGCTCGCATATTAAATAACCCTGAAAATTTTATATCGAACGTGCACTAATAGACGTGACAGTGTACTCTGCGGCGCGCGATGTGCATTTCTGGCATGCGCCTGTATTAGACGTCACTATTATTCACGCCGCTTCATTGAGTAAAAATAGGAGCATCGGCGCTGGACTGTGCGAGGCTGGTCCAATGTTTTGTTCACCGATGAGTCGCTGTTCAATGTATTTTATGTACCGAATGCATGAAATGCCACTGCTTGGGTTTCACAGGAGTATAACGTTCCGTCTGCTCCGCAGATGATGTTTATAGTCCGTCAGTGATAATGAGAGGTGGAATAACGGCAGAGCCGTTAGTTTCAAGCCTTCGTTTTGTGCCAAATGGTACCAGACTGAACTCGCAGTACTCAGAGGCAGCGATCCTGGGGAATCGAGGGGGACAAGTCCCCCCTTTTACGTAGAGGTGACATATGTGCCCCTCTCATTGGGTGACACCCCACCTGTCCAACGAGATCGCCGCCTCTGGCAGTACTACATTACAAACATTATCGAGCAATACGCGAAGCCAGCGTTTTAGAGACAACGGAAGTGTTATTCGTCGAGAGTTATTTGCCGACAATGGTCAACAAGGAGTATTTCAGCAGAATGGTGCACGCCGTCATACATCAGCTGTGATGATGAAGTGGCCAGACTACATACCAGAGGCGTCCAGATTGGGGGGGGGAAGGGTCCGGAGGCTAATGCCTCCAATTTCATTAAGTGGGGATTTTTTAGTCTCAGATGGTGGAATATCTTGCCTTCCTGATACTGGGACTGGAGGTTTGACTCCATCACTCAGGTTGACGCCCCTGCTACATACTCCCGTCAATGCCGTCATGCATAAAGCCGAAGGATGTTGGGGACGCGATGTTGTTGAGAATTGGTTCTCTAGTCGGACTAAGAGCCAAATCTTGTACGGCCAAGCGCGCACAACCGCTTCATACACGCGGTCTGATAAAAAAAACACGGCGACCGTCTCGATTTATCCACTTTTACGAAGTTTAAGACGTCAAAGACGTCAGCTAAATATAATGAGCATAACAAACTCCGTTGCGAAGTGGAGTCCGCAATTTGCCTAAACATACTTTTGCGCACGCGCATCCAGCCATAATCGCGCGAACTATTGATGCTTTAAGTTTACCCACGCCCACTTAGTCTCGTGTTAGTCTCCGACCAGCTAAATCATCACTTGTATAGTCCATGCACTCGTTTTCCGATGGCCATAAGACTGGGCCTACCAAGTCCGTCTTTGGTCTAGATTTTATGGTCTACCACTGACATTCGTCACACGTGAGGCCAAGGACGAGAAAAATGAAAATTTCAACATTTCTGAATTAATTAAGTGAACTTTTCGCAGTAAGTTCCATACATTTTTGCTAAATAAAAAATATAGGATTCGAATTCACGGTAGCCGGTAACCGGAAGTAGACACATCTCATTCTCCTTGTGTGTCTTAGAAGAGGTACTGTATGGTACATCACATCATTTACAGAATTATATATAAATCATGCCAACAACGAATATGCGCCTAAGTTAGGAACATTTTGAAGCAGAAATATTTGTTTTATTCCGGCTAAAGATCGTTTTTGTTGCATCTATTTTTCGTTTTAGTTTTAGTTACCACAATTTTCGTTTTAGTTTTCGTTGGCTATATAATTTAGTTTCAGTTTTCGTTAACGAAAACGTTTTAAATTTTGTTAATTGCCGTTTTCGTTTTCGTTAACGAAAACAACACTAGTGTTTAGAAGACTAAGAAACTTTTCTTATATAGTTCCATAGGGTCGGTGACAGAAATTCCCTACACATCTCCCATCCCCTGGGCATTTGCCCTTATATACACCTTCTCCCGGCGGTCCCGTGGTCATTTGCCCCGAGAGGCCTACCCCTCCTCTCGCCGGTCCTCGTCGTCCACAGTTCACTGGCATACCCTTCAGCTGCTAGCGTTTGAGCATGGTGTTGAGCTGAATTTGTGAGTGGCAGATGCCCTCTAATAAAGTCATTGACCAAGATTAATAAATCCCACACCTTGAGTTATAATTCTATTCTATGTACGGATTTATAAAGCACCTCTCACAGTACAACCTAATCAGAGGCGCTCTCAGTGCGAAAAACCCCTAGAGAAAAGAAAATTCTTAAAAGACCGAGCAGAAATAGGTGTGCTATTAGATAAGATTTTAGCACAAGTCACAGCAAGAAGACTGTTCCATAGCAAATGGCCAACAGAGGCATAATGTTGATACTGGCATAAAAAATAGGCCACGCCCTTCAGCTACTTGCAACATCGCACACAAATAAATTTGATTTGATCGCATATGATGATGCGGTATGTCATTGACTCTTGCCTCTAGCCAACCATTAGCATTCATTCAATTCAAAGCAAGTTTACAAAACGGGCATATTTATTGACTAATTTCTTTCTTACGTTGTTTAAACGGTATTCTACAGGATCGTAGTGTACATCGCAAGTAATGTTTGTGACATTTTTCTTTGTGGGAATGATTTTATTGTCTCACATGAAGTGTCCCATTGTAAAAAATCATTTATCATTGATAGTAAGTAGTCTACAAATTACGCAGACATCACCACAACCAGCAGCAGCAGCAGCAGCAGCGACACGCAGGATGAGCAGCTGCAGTATCTGACTTCTTATCTCTTCGTTATTCTTCTTCATCTCTTTTTCGTCGACGATGTCTACCATGTAGTCGTGTGTCGTCGCTTGCGACCTGGTCCGTTCCAGTCGGCCGCTTGCTTAAGCGCTGAACAACAGATAACAAAACAAAATTTATAGACGTAAAGTCGTCAACCAACTATTGGTCAACTTCATGAGTTCTGTTCTGCGCTCACAGATGCATCCCATTTGTCATGTTACTCGAGCTTCGGCTGCATTTTAGTTTCCTTGGTCTCAGTGGAGGACAGCATTGTATCCAAACCATTTACTCTGACTGTCAGTGTTAATTGTTAACAATGGCTTTTGAGTGAACAAGACCAATTTAGTCGCAACTTAGTTGAAAGGGTTTTCCTGCCAAATTCCATCGTCTAGCCGTCATTCATGATTGGAAGAGTCTCGGATGTCTGGCGTCAGACGAGTTACAGAAACGCCGAATAACAAATGACCGTCGGCTGAAACTGTGTAGCAGAACCAGAGAACCATGGAACCATAGAACCAAATAGCCACAGAACTATAGAGCCATAGAACCAAGGAGCCATAGAACCATGGAGCCAGCGCAGAAAGCGCTACATTTGCTTTTTGCTGCTGTTAAGTTCAAATTTCAGTTTAAGATAAATGCAGCGGTGTGCCGACAGTTAAACTCGCCACACTTAATCTCGACGACACTTAATCTCTACGACACTTAATCTCGCCGACACTTAATCTGGACGACACTTAATCTCGCGACACTTAATCTCACGACATATAATCGCGCTTAATAGAACTTTGTTCAACTGAACTTGATTCTCTTATGCATATTTATTTCTGGGAGTTTAGCAAGTAAACGGAATGCAATGCACTATCATTATCACTATTATGCTTCCCTTGAAACCGTATTCTTATCATTAATACGGCTTCTACTTAAACATAATTATTTGTCACCACATAAATTAATAATGGCAGGGTTTGAGCTGGCAGCGTTTCTGAGTAGGCAAACTAGAAGGGGCGTTATGCGAAATTACTCTAATAATAATAATAATAATAATAATAATAATAATAATAATAATAATAATAATAATAATAATAATAATAATGGTTTAAACTAATTGTAGTTTGAGATTAAGTGTCGCGCGATTATATGTCGCGAGATTAAGTGTCGCGAGGTTAAGTGTCCTCGAGGTTAAATGTCCTCGAGGTTAAGTGTCCTCGAGGTTAAGTGTCCTCGAGGTTAAGTGTCGCGAGATTAAGAGTCGTCAAAAATAAGTGTCGTTGTTTAAGCGTCGCGTGATTACGAATCGCGTGATTAAACGTCATGTGACCAAATGCAATAGCTCACCGAAGAGCAACATTTCAACGGTACGTGACTTTTGGCGCAGCCGATTTGGCGCCGGACGTTTTTGCGCAGATCTTTGATGTAGGGCCTATACAATAATATTGTGTGTTATATATTATATAAATAATCTATTATATGGCAATCTACCACTTTGGTGTCGTAAATTATTCCGCGTAGCAAACCATCTTAAGCCTCGGGAGCGTCGGTAGTAGAATATGGATCAGTGAAAAGAATTATGTTTAACTAGAAACTCGATCAATGAAAAGGATACTGGATTGACTGGATACTGGAAAAGGAGCTGGATTGACCAAAACAATCATGCCTAAATGGAAGCTGGATTGATGAAATATAATCATGCTTAAATGGAGGCTGGATTGATGAAAGGAATTATGCTTAAATTGAAGCCGGATGGATAAAAATAATCATGCTTAAATGGAAGCTGGATTGGTGAAAATAATCATTCTTAAATGGAAGCTGGATTGATTAAAATTAGTTCCGTTTAATGGGAAGCGGGATTAGTGAAATGATTGTGACTGAAAGGGTTCCACGATGAGTAGAATTCTCATATCCATCTCGTTTCTATTTAAGCATGATTCTTTCTTTTCATCATTCCAGTTCCCAGTTTAGCATAATTATTTTCTGCAATCATGCTTCATATTACATTATAGATTGTATCAGATATCGGCGCCAAAACGTTCTGCTCCAACATTTCAACATGGGCTACCGTAAAGACATCATGTGACAGACAGACCTACAAAGGAAAAGTTGATTTTTTTAAAGTAGGAAAGAAGGTTGGAAGAAAATGGAAGAAATGTAAAGGAAGTAAAGTTTGCAAACACAAGGAAATAATGCATAAATGGAAAATGATAAGAATGAGAATTGGAAAGATGTAATAAAAGGAACAGATAGATCATGATGATCAGGGTTAGTTGATCCCGGCACCCTCTGAAATAGGTAAAGTGTGGCTACCAATCACGCATCATTTCCCCTTAGGCTTAAGCCATGAATTCCTGGGAGTGAGCAAAAGAAAATGTGAAACGCGCAATGGAAGAGATAAAGAACAGAATGGAAGAAATAAAGAACTGAATGGGAGGTATAAAGAACTCAATGGAAGAGATAAAAAAACTGAATAGGAGAGATAAAGAACGTCATGGAAGAAATAAAGAACTTCATGGAAGAAAGAAAGAAGTCTATGGAAGAAATAAACAACCGAATGGAAGAGATAAAGAACTAAGTGGGATATATAAAGAACTGAATAGAGAGAAAAAGAACTGAATTGGAGAGATAAAGAACTGAATGAAAGATATAAAGAACTGAATGGATGAGCTAAAGCTCTGAATGAAAGAAATAAAGAACTGAATGGAAGAGATAAAGAACTGAATGGAGGAGATAAAGAACTGAATGGGAGAGACAGAGAACTGAATGGAGGCAGTGAATAATGCAGGTAAGTCAAAGCAAAAGGGATGAAGCCAAATAAAAACATAGCGAGTAAACCCAACTCTTCAACAAGCCATAATATATTTTGAGCTTTGTTGCTGAACTTGGCACCTACCCATCAGTTTCGATCCGACGCTGTGGGCGGCCACGTATCTGCTTCCGTATCCGCCGTCAAATTGGCGCTTGTTTCTATGACAACAACAAGAATTGAATGATCAGCGACGTATAGGCGACAGCGACGAATCATTGTCAAGAGATGGAAGACAATTTCTGATTACACTGATAAAATGTCAGTTTCAGTAGCTTGTAATAGTTTTTAATAGTTTGTTGTCTCCTCTGGAAGAAGCGGTGAAGCCTAGAGAGACGACGTGCATGTAGGCTTACATGTGCATAGGGTTGCATTTGTTTAGATAAATGATGATGATGGTAGTTGTCGCTGTTTGTAGTTCTAGAAATGAAGTTGTCGATCTTAATTGAAATGCTCTAGTTCTAAGAGAAGGCAAGTGGGGAAAAGATAAGACTGAACGGCGCGAATGCACGAATGGGTGGGTTAACTGGGCTGGGTTTCCTTCGTGAGTTCCTTCCTTGACCTGGCGTAGCTTTGGTTGAGAAGCGGTTGTTGTCAGTGCTTGTCACCGATGGAGCCGATATTTAGCCACTTTAAGAATTTGATCCGTTCTTATCTCACGTGACTTTAACTCAAATTAGACACCGAGCACTGTATACAATTCAATTGCATATAAATTCTCAGTGAAAAGAAAACGAAGCTCACTCGATATCGATGCCCAGCTGAGATCGAACGAATGATGACAGTTCGTCGAGAACTTGTAGCGTAAGGAATGGATTGCTAAGACCGGCGTTAAATCTGAAATAGACATCGGTTGTTTACTGGTTAGAAAATTACTCAGAGACTAGTAAACATTTTAGAAATTTCACTGACCATCCAATTCCATTAATTAATTATAGATTAATTCTATAGCCAACTTTCTTCTGATCCTGTCTGAATGTATAGCAACACCAAAAAACATCTATTCTACTCAAACCTATAAACATGTCTCTTTCGTCTGTCTGTCCCTTTCGTCTGTCTGTCCCTTTCGTCTGTCTGTCCCTTTCGTCTGTCTGTCCCTTTCGTCTGTCTGTCCCTTTCGTCTGTCTGTCCCTTTCGTCTGTTTGTCCCTTTCGTCTGTCTGTCCCTTTCGTCTGTCTGTCCCTTTCGTCTGTCTGTCCCTTTCGTCTGTCTGTTCCCTTTCGTCTGTCTGTCCCTTTCGTCTGTCTGTCCCTTTCGTCTGTCTGTCCCTTTCGTCTGTCTGTCCCTTTCGTCTGTCTGTCCCTTTCGTCTGTTTGTCCCTTTCGTCTGTCTGTCCCTTTCGTCTGTCTGTCTCTTTCGTCTGTCTGTCTCTTTCGTCTGTCTGTCCCTTTCGTCTGTCTGTCCCTTTCGTCTGTCTGTTCCCTTTCGTCTGTCTGTCCCTTTCGTCTGTCTGTCCCTTTCGTCTGTCTGTCCCTTTCGTCTGTCTGTTCCCTTTCGTCTGTCTGTCCCTTTCGTCTGTTTGTCCCTTTCGTCTGTCTGTCCCTTTCGTCTGTTTGTCCCTTTCGTCTGTCAGTACCTTTTGTCTGTCTGTACCTTTCCTCTGTCTGTACCTTTTGTCTTTCTGTACCTTTCCTCTGTCTGTACCTTTTGTCTGTCTGTACCTTTCCTCTGTCTGTACCTTTTGTCTGTCTGTACCTTTCCTCTGTCTGTACCTTTTGTCTGTCTGTACCTTTCCTCTGTCTGTACCTTTTGTCTGTCTGTACCTTTCCTCTGTCTGTACCTTTTGTCTGTCTGTACCTTTCCTCTGTCTGTACCTTTTGTCTGTCTGTACCTTTCCTCTGTCTGTACCTTTTGTCTGTCAGTAACTTTCGTCTATCTGTCCCTTAATCCAAGTAGGTCTAGCACTTAATCTGTCACCTGTTGTCGTCTGTGCTGTCTGCTGATGCTGCAGCGGTGGTGATGGTTGTAGCGAAGAGGACGACGAGACAGGTGGCGCTGGACAACATGACGACGAATCTTGACAACTGCATCGCTTCGGCTGACTAACTGACAGAAGACACCTGACACATCGCAAGAACAACATAGCGTCATAGTTGTTGTCGTTAGGTCAACTGCTTGATGCGCTGTTCTGTGGCGTTTTTAAGTGAGGATTGAAATTATCTGAAGACAGAGACGCTTAACATTGTAAACTACTTCTTCGGTAAACCACCTGGATGCTAATTCAATCAGTTTGTGAGGTTTATCGTCCTCCGCTCAAATAGTACAGGCAGTGTCTCGGTCTCGAGACAGTTTTTTAGTGTCTCGGTCTCGGAAGCCTGCTGTCTCGGTCTCGGTCTCGAGGTAGTGTCTCGAATTTTTAGAAACTGTCTTGAAGTGAATGTCTTGTTCTGTCTCAAACAAGCGGTCTCGATAAGTTTCGCGTGAACTGTCTTAAAATCTTGCGCCACAATATAAAAACTGTTCTCAGGAATTTGTACTATATATATTATAAGTTTCAAATTGAAATTACAAATAAACATTATTCCCGAAAACTGATACCTTAGCATTTTTACAGCATTTTATTTAGGATCACTTGTCTTTTACTGTCTCGTACGGTCTTGAACCTATAGTGTCTCGGTCTCGGTTTTGGTAGCTCACTGTCTCGGTCTTGGTCTCGGCACCTCACTGTTTCGTCTTGGTCTTGAAGTTTGAAGTCTTGCATACAACACTGCTATTTATTCTATTTTTACTCTGTATGAGATCCGCTGAGAGAAGGGGACGTCCCGCATATATTCAGAGGCATGGCCGAATCTTGGGATGCAGCCAATAAGGAGTGCCGCCATACCCGATCCAAACACCCGATCCGGCATGCAGGGAGCCCGTCATAGAGGACGTTACAGTAGCCAAGGCGAGAGAGCACGAAGCAGTGGATAAACGTTGCAGCAGCAGCAGAGGACAAGGATCAAGTTACCGTCCTCAGCTGGCGCAACTAATAGTAGCAGTCACGGCAGAGTAAGTGGATGTGCATGTGAAAGTGAGCTTTTGGTTCAGAGTAACACTAAGAGATGAAAAAACGAAATGTGAGAACTCTAGGACAAGGACTTCCATGTCAATTTTGGCTACCTGATGGTAAGTGCCAAACCAAATAAACTGGGTTTTAGATGGATTGCGGAGGTGTAGGCGGTTGGAAGACATTCAGGCCTCCAAGGTATCCATGGCCCGGCCCATTGCATGGACCACAGTGGTAGCTGCCAGGGCTGAGCAGTGCAGATATTCCTGGAGGTCGTTTGCATAGGACTGGCTCAGGACAGTGCCGGCAGCCAGCAGAAGGCCTGAATCTGCAGTATAAATAATGTACACGAGAAGGCCTTGGGGTAGTCTAAATAAAGCGGGAACCCAAAAAGACCTGGTGGACGGTCCTGCAGGAAGGAACCGAGCTTACCAAGAAAGGTGCCTGAAAGACCAAACGAGGCAGAGAGGATATCGTGGTCAACGGTATCGAAAGCTGGTACTTGGGAGCTGACATCAGACAGCACCAAGACAGAAACCTGAGACCTGTCAATTGCTCCATAAACATCAGAGAGAAGGCGGACCAATAGGGTCTCTGAGGAGTGGCCCCTTCGGAATTCAGACCGAAAGACCTGGAGTATGTCATTTTACGATGTTGGCAGTGAGCTGGACGGCTACAATCATTTAGGGTTCGTTAGATAAGGAAGTGACATTAGCAATAATAAAGTTATTAGGATCAGCTGCATCTAGCCCCTCGTGCCTTGGCACATGAACAAGGACTGACCATTTTTTTGCGAGGCTGGAAGAATACCCTGTTTGAGGGAAAGGCTGCAGAGAGCGGTAAGGAAAAAATGAGCACATCCACAAATTTCTGGAGGAGAAACGTGGAGAGAGGATCCAGGTCGCTGTTCTTTGGAGCTGGTGTCAACATGCAGCAGATCATCAGTCCAGCGAAACTGACATCAAAAATCCAAAATTGGGTCGGCCACAAGATGAAGAAAGAGAAAAAGTTTCTGATGAAGTTGCAATGAAGGAACATTTTGAACAGATCATCAGGTGCAGCTGCAAAACCGATTGCAGCAGCAGTATTAGGTGAGTATGTAAACCGCATGACATTGCGGGGGCGTAAATGTCTCCATGATTGATGGAGTCAAACTCCCGGTCCAAAGTGTCAGCAAGGTAAGATAATCCCCCAAGACTCAAATAATATTTCCCTCTACCTATCTGTACCCCTCTGCTCTGTTGCATGTAACAAATGCAAAGGACCAGCATGCGCAAGTTCATTGCAAGTTGAATGGGATGACGATGAAGATGATGAATTGGTGACACTTAGTGGAGGATTTGAACAACCTGAAAACTAAGCAATTTGTGCTGCCTAAGTTAGTACAACAATGTTGCATTAATTTAAAACATAGAAGGAGTTCACCTTGAGTTATTTAAATTACTTCAAAATCATTTAGATGACTGATATGTCTTTTGGAATTCAAATGTTCCTCTGAAAATATGCGTCTCGTTAGCCATTACAGTACCGCTAAATATCACGATATTTAGAATAAATACTTCCACCACAAGTATTGATGGAGACTTTTGAAATGTTGTAGAGGATACTTTTCTGCGTAAGAAACAGTTGTTAGAATTTCTGCTGCAATTTGTGTGAGGTTAACCCAAAAATATTCACAAAATGCCTGTATTAAAACCCTGGAGCTGATCGTTACGTTAATCAATTGATTCTGCAATAGGCGAGGCATATTTATGCCCATAATCCATATAGGCCTATATATAAAAGAGTATAGCCTGGATATATAATTATATGCTATAATATATATATATATTAATGCTATTATATATATCTATATATATCGAGGATTTTATATATATATATATATATATATATATTAATGCTATTATATATATCTATATATATCGAGGATTTTATATATATATATATATAATCAGGCAAACCGTAGACGTCGTATGCGTTGTATGACTATATACATGTATAGTTGTATAAGCCTACATATTATATAATGGATATATACATTATAATATATACATAGGCTATATTATATATATTAGGGCTGATTAATCGCCGTTAACGCGTGCGATTAACGCGTTACAGAATTTTTGCGATTACAAATTTTCATGCGTTAATCGCTCGCGTTAATTTAGTCCGGTCTAACTTAAGCCTATATGAGCCTACCTTGCCTCGAATCACGCCACAGCATATACAGTCTCTCATTCACAAGCTGCTAGAACATCGTAAACTAAATTATATCTTATGCTTTGCACAGTTTTCAGTGCGATATTTAAAATCCTTCTTGCAATTAATATTAATCGCGGGTAACCAATGAATCATGAGGTCGTTGCGGGTAACTGAGGTCAGCCAGCGTGATCACTTCCTGTTGTGTGTGTTTGGTCGTTCTTTCGAGCTTTTGGTTCACCTAGTTTATATCGCAAATTAAAATGGGTTCGAAGACGGACAAAACTATTTTATATTTATCTTTAAAATCAGTGACACGGTGTTTGGAAAATATTGCAAGAAGGATTTTTAACACCGAAGCAATTCGTCACTTCATTTATCACCTGCGAACGAAGCATGCGTCTATCGCTCACGATGGACCGTTGCCATCTTTCACTAAAGTTGTGTCTTTAGGGCCACTGGCCGCGATACTACGTTATAATTCAGGAGATTAGCAAAACGTCAATCGAGTCAATGCCAGTGGAAGGCAGTCGTGTAGACTACTTTTCCTTATAGATCAGATAAAATAACATAGTTGACGTCTTATACGAGCAACCGAGAGAGAGAAGATCATTCAGTTTATGGCTGGAGCAGAATTGACTATATACATACGCTTTAACAGGCCTTTATTGGTCATCCGTTGCTAATGACGGCTACTCCGTCCGCGTTAGGCTACTGGTCACTTTATAGACAAAAATCTGTTTATTTGTCTTCGTCTCTGTAAGTGTTTGGACAAGAAAGACAGAGCGGAACGGAAGTGATAAGAAGCTTCTCACTTTGCTAACATTGATGTACTATTCTAAACGGGAGACTAGATGAGTCTGAATGCATGATGATATACGACGAATATCAAAAGCAATCAACTGAAAGGAATCAGGATTATGCAGAGAAGGGAAGAGACAGATAGACGAACACAGAGAGAGCGGAGGAAACACAAGAAGATCTACGAATAGGCCTAAATGTATGGGGGGGAGGCTAGCAGAAAGGCGACACCAGAAAGGCAGAACAGGTAGAGGGGTGCCGAATGGGACAATGTGGCAGATGACTGCTTGGGATAAGTACCTACATGGGCAGAAGGGTTAAAGGAATTTGACAGCTATTTTCGCCAGCGCACTAAGAAATATATAAAAAATCCGTCATTTAAGAAAGCTTATTTGTATCATTCAGAAAGAGTTTTGTCGACGCCGCTGATGCCTTGTGGGATCAAGTGAGGTCTGTTCTGCCTCTCAACCAACCAATGGAAGATAGCAGCTAATTAG
The DNA here is from genome assembly GCA_959347315.1 of Bimastos eiseni. NCBI lineage: Eukaryota > Metazoa > Annelida > Clitellata > Crassiclitellata > Lumbricidae > Bimastos > Bimastos eiseni. Next base: position 17,866,180 of record OY365811.1, read on the forward strand.
GTGGCGCCACTGACTCAAAGGGATCAGACTGCATTAGGGTCCGGTTGCGAGCGACGCCTCTTACTACAGGATAATGCATATGGGTCCCACTGGAGGGACGATAACCGACATTAATAATTCCACCAACTCAGTGGTTTCTTGGTGCGTAGAAAGAAAAAAAGGAAAGAGGGGAAATGAAGAAGCTGAAGAAGGGTGAAAGGGAGGGTGCAGATAAGCGAAGGAAACAAAGAAGACGTCAACCGGAGTCGAGTAATCGGAAGGCGATCGTCGTGGGCGAGAGATGTCGTCGCAGCGAGAAATTTCTCAGGAGTGTCGAAGGAAGCAGCGTCAGCATTTCCACCTTTTGTTACATTGGACGAGAACGTGAGAGAAGATGCAAATGCGGGTTGAGTTGAACGGATCGAGGGCAACGGAAATTGTCAGGTTGAGGAGGAGGAAGACAAAGAGGAGATGGAGGAGGTAGAGGAGGAGGGGTGGAGGAGGAGACGGAGGAGGAGGTGAAGAAGAATGACTAGGGTAGTGGCAGGTGAGGAGGAGAGTTAGAGCTGGAGGGAATTTGATACGGGAGTGGAGGGAGGAAAAGGAGAGGGAATGTTAGAGAAGGATGAGAAGAGAATGAGATGGAAAGAGGAGCAGGAAGGGAGGGAATCAGTATAGAGGAATAACAGTAATGGAAGAAAGGGGAGAAGCGATGGGAAGGGAGCGGAGATAGGAATTGGAATTGCGGTGGCAAAGATACAACTAAACGTATATCGTACTTACTGTATCTCCTATCTCGTACATCGTAGATAATTATCTGTAAGATACGCTTACAGAAATGTCGTTCTAGCCACGCTATAAGAACTTTGTGTGAAGATAATGTAAAGAGAACGACACCGAAGACGGAATGTCTTCAAATCTTCATTGTTGGCTACATAGATGAAGATCGGATAAATAATTTATGAGGAATATAAGTGAAAGCCGTCAAAAATTCAAGAATTGATTGGGGCCAAAACTAAGACCACACACATCGTGATAGCTTAAACGTAATCTACTTGTTTCCCTTCGTCTATTACATAAGAAGCCCTATTAAAGGGAGGTAGGACAAAAAAAGGGAGGGGGAGAGTGTGATGAGCATTGTCACAAAGCCACGCTGTGAATGTCTGATGTCATGATATTATAGGCCTACTGACTTTGGACAGAAGAAAACGCTGCTTTCTTTAATTCCTCGATAGGTATAGAGCCAGGATTTTCTTTATCCCTTCAGGTCTTCTTGGTCGAGCCAGGCATACTGAAAGGGATCGAGGTTGGCTCTTTCTTTAGACTGCCATTATATTCTTGTATACTTCGTAATTGTAATCTCCAAGCGTCTGAAGTGCCACACGAAAACCAAGTATAGTTGATTGACGAGCGCTGCGTCATGTCAGAGGGGTTGTCTGTAGGTAGTCCGGAGGAGCTCCGAGCAATTGTGTCATTTATTTAGTCTTCATATACCGAAAATAATTTTTTTGGTGATTGAATGATGTTTCATCCCAAATTAGCTTAATGAAGTAATTTTTTAAATAACACAATTTTTCATAAAATAATAAGAAAATTTCTTTAGTTGATAAAATTTAATAAAATTCCGAAAATGAAATTTTTTTATGATTTCTATGTATCATTTGAACAGCGATTTTCCTGTAAGCAAAAAAAGCTAAAATAAGTGAAAACGTAATGACCACATATATATAAATGTTAAATACATTTTTCTATTTTTAAATCTTTTAAAATAAGAGATCTAAAAATGAAGCAGCAGCTGTTAAATTTCAATTAAAAGCAAGTTGTAAAAACCTATAGATTATGTACCATTTATTTAATATCATTGTAGATTTCGGTGTCATCTGACTCGTCTCATTCTCTAAGTTGCAATTTAGGAAAGTACAATATTATTTTGAATAATATTTTAATATTAATATCTAAATTTAATTTTAAAAAGGGCCATCCCTGCTTACATGTACGCAATTCTGATTACATAATGTTAGTCGGGAGGTGGCCCACTGAGACTCCTCCGCAGGCAAAAACTCTTTTCCTCCAATTCATCTAGGACTAGGTGCATAATCGTAATCTCCAAATTTATAGGGCTCCACTTGAAAGCCAAGCGGGTCGCCAGCTTATTCAAGAGCGCTGAGTGCATAGTAAGTACCGGGACGTATATTTTTTACAGAAAAATACTGAATAATAGCAATTGCAATCCTCAAACATGCTTGTTATTGCTTAAGGCGTTATTTAATCTGCATTTCGATTGAATAAAAGTTTGTTGTCAAGAGCAGGTCAATGATCGCTTAAAAGGAGTTTGCATCTTCAGAATATTTGTGCATTGACGTGGAATATTAATTCCTTTCTGCCTCAGAGACCAAGCGCGCTGAAACCATGACACAAGGGCACGATAACCAGTGTTGAAACCAAAGGGTCGTCTTATGTGCCATGACAGAAGGGGCCAGGGCACGATGCCAAGTGGTGAAAACAAATGGGCTCCTTATGTACCATGACACAATGACCAGTGGTGAGACCAAAGTGGCTCCTTATGTACCATGACACAATGACCAGTGCTGAAACCAAAGGGCTCCTTATGTACGATGACACAATGACCAGTGTTGAAACCAAAGTGGCTCCTTATGTACCATGACACAATGACCAGTGGTGAGACCAAAGTGGCTCCTTATGTACCATGACACAATGACCAGTGGTGAGACCAAAGTGGCTCCTTATGTATCATGACACAATGAAGCTGAAGCCGAAGGGGCTTCTTATGTAGGCCTACCATGACACGAGGGCACGATGACGTGTTCGACACTGCTGTTGGCATCCACACATAAAAAATGCAGTAAAGGGTCTACAGTCTACACTCTACCCGTGTTTCATGCCTATTTATTAGGGCGAAGTGAAAAGATTAAGCTAGCGTTTCAGGATTGTCAATATAATGTTGTCTACTATGCACTGATTCCAGAACGAAAAATAACATTGAATTTCGTCCATGACTTTTCTTGAGGCCCAAGGCCATAAAATACGAAATGCGTTAGATTTTTTACATGGACTTCTATCTCACTATTTGATTTATAGACCGTGACAGATATGGTGCTTACAAAATCAAAGTGCTTCTGGACAACACCACAATTGTCACCAGTATTAACATTTACCATCGTCACTAAGAATCAGAAAACCAGACACACCAACCAGTTTGTGACATGTCCAGTCTGTGATTTTCCTTGTAAATAATTGCCCCAAACGGTGAAAGTGTTTTGGCTACATTTCTCCTAAAGCAGTAAAGCATCCTTCAAAATATTGCGATAGTGCGTCATATTTTCGATGTGCGGAGGCACTCAAACGGGTTATATAGGCCTATGTGTTCCCATAGATACTAGCCATAGGCTAAAATTAATATTACATCGTAGTCTCTGAGTGATTGTTGAAGCTACGACTGACTAACTAATCCACTCGATCTTCTTTAATTTGGACCTACGCTAGTCATGACCCGAGGCTCTGCCAAGCTGAATTTCCATTGGTTCATGACTTTCCCAATATAAAATTCCGATTGGTCAATGACTTTCCTAATTTGAATTTCGATTGATCTGTGACGTTCCCAATTTAAAGTTGCGATTGATCTACGACTTTCCTATTTTGAATCTCGATTGGTTTATAATTTTCCTAATTTGTATTTCGATTGGTCCGTGACCTTTCAAATTTAAAATTGCGATTGGTCTATGACCTTCTCAATTTGAATTTTGATTGGTCTATGACTTTCCAAATTTTGAATTTCGATTGGTCAATTTCAATTGGTCCATGAATTTCCCAATTTAAAATTGCGACTTTTCCGATTTGAATTTCGATTGGTCTATGACTTTCCCAAAACGAATTTAGATTGATCTATGACTTTTCCGATTTAAAATTGCGATTTGTCTATGATTTTCTAAATTTGAACTTCGGTTAATTAACTGGTCTATGACCTTCTCAATTTGAATTTTGATTGGTCTATGACTTTCCAAATTTGAATTTCGATTTTAATTTCGATTGGTCTATGACTTTCCCAAAACGAATTTAGATTGATCTATGACTTTTCCGATTTAAAATTGCGATTGGTCTATGACTTTCCCAAAACGAATTTAGATTGATCTATGACTTTTCCGATTTAAAATTGCGATTGGTCTATGATTTTCCCAATTTGAATTTCGACTGCTGCATGATTTTCTCAATTCGAACTTCGGTTAATTAATTGGTCTATGATCTTCCCAATTCGAATTTCGATAGGTCTATAGATAATTTTTCTAATTTGAATTTCGATTGGTCCAAGACTTCCTAATATGAATTTAGATTGATCTTTGACTTTCACAGTTTGAATTTCGATGGGTTTATGACTTTTTCAATATCATATTGATTCATTTAACGCGTGGATCTAAGTTCTTTGCTAGAAATTGAGTTTTCCAGCCACTACTAGCGTACTTTGTGGAAAATATACAGCATTTTGCGATCTAGAATAGCGTGGTGAAGCTGTAGTGTGGCAGGCGTGAGCAATTAAGCAACTCAACCGTCGACCGACTCTCAATCTCTTTCCACTCCAACTTTTGAAAACTTCTACCGCGTCCTATTGTCTGATAGTTGTGCCATGTATAAGTGCGTCTCTCACTTGCGACTATAATTACTTACTTACGCAATTCAACAGTTTGTTAGAGTAGATATGAATGGTATTCCAATAATTATTATTCTATTTGGTAGAATTTATCAGATTTCAAGGCTCTGCGCATATCAGAAGAAACTCCGCAAGATGTAAGCCTGGTCATACAAGAACCTAGTCCTACCGTAGGCCTATACAGCCGTCATAATAAGAGTGCCGTTTTCATGACCATTCTGTTGCATAATATTGCTGATGTTTTAGCTAACAGTGATGATATAATAAAGTAATTCGATCAAATTGTTACAAGAAACAGATAATTGCGCCTTTATATAAAGAATAAAAGCACAATATGATTCCAAAAGAAGAAAAGATTGACTGACTTACTGACTGATTCACTGACTGACTGACTGACTGACTGACCGACTGACTGACTGACTGACTGACCGACTGACCGACTGACCGACTGACCGACTGACCGACTGACCGACTGACCGACTGACCGACTGACTGACTGACCTGTAGAAGACTGTTCTGGCGGATTGTGTAGACGCGGACCGATGAACTTCTGCTTCGGTTAGTCTCAGAACCGGACTTATATAGCGCTTGCTTGGTTACATCGAGACTCACCTGCCCCGCCTCCTCCTTCTCCCCTCCTCTTCCTCCTCTTCTTTCTCCTCCTCTTCCTCCTCCTTCTCATCCTCCTCCTCCACCTACAATCCTGCTCGCACAGGCGGAATTGAGGCGCACCTGTCAGTCTGATCATTAAAGTCGTCAGGCTCCATCGCCTCGAATATCGTCGCTCACTTCAGAAAGATCTTCATCAGTCGTCGCTGAAGACCTTCTCTCACCGTTCACCCACTCGAGTCAGTCCACGCTAAATTATGAATCGCTACGCCATTCGACAAGAGCTTAACAAATAGAGCACAATAATTACGCATCGTCGCCTGGGATGTTGTCTTGAAGGCACCAACGGTGGTGACAGCGGTGGTGACAGTGCGGCGCTGGCAACACTTTTGATGGAGCACTAATGACTTCTGGCTTTCGTCTCCAGTGCTTGGCGCTTGAGTTTCGTCCGAACAACGAGGTCTGTCTTTTTATGGGTTAAGTGCATCAATGGACGAACCTGGCTTAGCAAAAATATTCACCTCTCACCTCACATTAAACGAAGCAGACCAACCGAAGAAGATTCTTTTGCTGATTGTTGGACCCGTTTGCATTCTGCGACAACTTTTCACCGTGAAACCCCGCTAGTGCTCGTACTCTTGCAGTGCCAGTCAAAAACATATATAAAGAAGGAGGTTGACACTAATCGTCTTTGTTATGATACAGTGTCGTTAAACAGCAACTAATCAGCTATTTTCACGCGAAAATTTCTTCTTTTTTTCTTGAAAAACGAATGGCCATCTGTAAATATATCTTCCGTTTATTCCCACATCTGGAATAAATTTTGCAATTTATTTGTTTCGCATCATTGTGATTAGCTAAACAGCACATAGGTCTTCAATAGAGCGAAAACATTGTTTCAGAGAATTCGTTTACCATGGAATTCGTTTTATATAAAATTCCCTTCACATAGAATTAGTTTCACATGGAATTCATTTAATATAAAATTCGTTTCACATAAAATTCGTTTCACATAGAATTTGTTTCACATAGAATTAGTTTTACATAGAATTTGTTTCAGTTAAAATTCGTTTCTCAAAGCATTGACCTGTCCAATCAATCAATCAGTGGAATTTGATATAGCGTCCTTCAAGGTATCTACTCAGAGGCCCTAAAATGGACGCAAAAGCTACAATTGTCTCGATTGTGATGAAATTCTGAAATTGTTTTTTGCGCAAATAATTAAGGCGCGAAGACAATGCAAAGGACTGATTGGAAACATCAACGTAACTGAATGGCTATTGATTTTCGTGACGTGACGTGTGCCCTTCTGGACGTCGTCCATTCGGTGCCAACACGGCACTCCAGTTGACACTCCAGTTGACCCTCCACATGACGAGTACGTCTTAAGAAGATGTCGACTACATGTATTAAGACGAACGAGAACAATCTCAAGAGTTATCGGTTACTCTCTGGGACCATAAAACAATGTTGCAGGTCATCAACCGACCAATAGAATATAACAAAAGGTTGGTCTACAACAAAGAACGGCTTACCATTCTATGATATCCAAACAGTGGCGGATCAAAGGGAGACCTAACCGGCCATGCCCTACCCAATTTTATATTTACACAGGAGGTGGGTCCACCTCCTGTGTAAATAGACGATGAGTACCACGTGATCTTTCGCGAAGAAAATAAAATGACGTTAAAATAGAAATCAAATGATGAAATAAAACCTGGTCATTTGATTTACTAGTTTATTAGTTCAGTAGAAATTCTTTGATTATTGGTTGTTGGGACACAGATCATTTTTCTTACTTACTTTCTAAATAAAAGTGTGGGCCTACTGCGGGGGCCGAAGTAGCCACGCACTTTCACATCATTCAAGAATTGACGTCATTAGATGTCCCTCCACCTGTGGTGTTCGTGACGGTTGCGGACTTAGAAGGGCGAGGTGTGCCGTGGAGATGATAGCCGGAGGGTATGCAGTCTTGGTACTGGGCAAGAGTTGACAATATCTATAATAATCGATGACTCAAAGTCTGAAAACTATTTTCAACTTGTCATTTGAACAAGCAGGCCCAGTACAATGATAGGGCCCGTAAAATAATTTTGCTTTTCTCCAGATGGCCTCCAAAATAATAAATATATGGACGTTTTTCATCCTCTCCTAACTGCTGTTTGCAACCGTTCTCTCCAGGAAGGCTTTCTCCAGTCATCTAAGAAGAAGGTCATCCTGGTTCTTTTTCTCAAACAAGATGGATTCAACGCGTCTGATTCAGCAAACTTCAGACCGATCGCAAACCTTTCCTTCCTGACAGGAATTATATAAAATGTTATTGCTTATCAATTACTGTTTATTTAGAGACGAATAATCTGCTCTGAGTCCATCAACAGGTTTCGTCCCAAGGGCCAATCAACTGAGGACCTTCTGGTTCGCTTCATATCCTATCCTATCCTATCCTATCGTACATACATATATATATACTCATACTTTTTAGTACATTATTATATAAGCCTTTATGTGTATAAACTATAATTTGTATGTCGAACATACATGATTAAGCCACAAGATTCTCTCTTAACCATAGGAGTCACTTAGTACGTATAAAAATTAAACAATTATTGATTAGATGTATTGGCCCACTGTTGTGGAATAATTTACCGAGTGACATATAGCTGAATTACCGACAATAGGTTTATGCAAAAGAGCTCGAAAAATCTTGCTAATATACAGCTAAAGTCATGTCTTTAGTATCACTATGTAATGTATCGGTCACATTATACGTGGTGCCCATTGTTTAATTCTTGCTTATTTTATCATTTTTCCGCCTCTCTCTCCTTTCATATTTTTTCAGTCTTTTTGTGTTCATGTTTTGGTTTCCTAACTTTAGCATAATCTATAATCACTCATTGCTTTTTATTTAATGAAGCTGTCGCTTGCTGTTGTTTGTCTCTGAAATCTGTTGTTTGCTAGGCACACAGAAGAAGTTGGCATCTACCTATTCATTGTGTAATCCATAGCCAGCGGGAGTCCCTTTTTGGATTACCCATTGCTGAGCTTAACACCATGGCTTGATTACACGGATTCTGTCATTGTTATGTTTTGACTTTGATTGAAAAAAAATGGTTTTGGTTTAATTGATTTGTGTACGCTATATTAAAAGATGCGAACTGCTTGATTGTATTTTACGGTTATACATACGGATGGCAATTAGCATTTGGATCCTAAACAGGCTAGACATGAATTTACTGCTGCTCGACATGTAAAGTGTATTTGTATATCATTGGTGATTTCAACTATAAGCCATTAATAATCAGTCTATTATTATTATACTTTACATGATCTCCCTCTCCGTCTCTCTCCCTCTCCTCTCATATTCCATCCCTCCCTCTCACTCTCACTCTTACTATCTCTCTCTCCCTCTCTCTCTCTCTCTCTCTCTCTCTCTCTCTCTCTCTCTCTCTCTCTCTTTCTGTCTCTCTGTCTCTTTCTGTCTCTCTGTCTCTTTCTTTCTCTCTCTCTCCCTCTCTCTCTCTTTCTGTCTCTGTCTGTCTGTCTGTCTGTCTCTCTCTCCTTTTACCTCTGTCTATTACTCTTTGATGTGTTTTAGCCTGCCCTGTCGCGTTAATACTAGGCCTATGATTAATGTGTTCACTTACATGTATGTAAACATAGGCCTACACGTTGTCCTTCAGTAGCACATGCCTTGTACGCATGGCGTATGTCTACGTATACTCGTATAGGCATACAAGTGTGGAGTGAAATCGTGCACACTCTGTTTGGACTTGTTGCCCTGGTAACTTTAGGCCTCGTCGTGTTCGAATGGGCCTAACGTTGTCCTTGTCTATTTAACTCCCAGCCGTTGTTAGCATGTGCGTAGTGAACGAGTGCTTAATAATATTAAAGTCGTGCAGTTGGTAACCGTATAGGCATACATGTATTGGCAATTAAGAAGACAGACTGCCATGCAATAATTATTACCGATACAAAGCACGTGCGTTAGACTATTGCATCAGATAGATTAAATTGCTTTGAATGCCTGAGTTCGTACAACATGCGGTGAATATATGCACATATAAATGTTATGTATATAGCTTCCAGGAAACACTTTACTTATGTACGTCTGGTAACATGTGGTAATTGTAGTTTAACAACACTGTGTGACAGTAGAGATCATTGGCGTCGCCCTCCTTCTTTATCCAGGCTTGGGATTGGCACTGCTGGATTGAAAGCAGTGGAGGAGTTACTTGTAACGTCTTCTTCTCGACCACTTAAGTACTTGAAATGGATCAGGTAGGAATCATCATCGTCATCATCGTCGTCGTCGTCGTAGTCAACGTCATCATCATAATCATCACCATCATCATCATCATCATCTTATGGAGTAAACACATTCTCTTATTGCCGCTTGATCTGTTCTATTTCGATCTGGAGTTTAATATAAAAAACTAAAATCTAATTGTGTTTAAAACCTCAATAGGACAATCGACTGACTTGAAATGATTTCAACCATTGCAATTCTATCTTTGAATTACTTCCATAGTTGCTTAATCGAGGGAGACAATATTATTTTTCAAAGACCAATGTAGCCAAATGATTACATTTATTAGAGCTACGACGTTTTTGGTGCTAAAGAACATCTGCAGGGAACTGCGAGACTACGAAAGCGGAAAGCCCATTGCATTTGCAGACGGCCATACTATATGGCCAATAACTAAAATACCAGATGGCATCTTAGAGCCACATTAAATCAAATGGAGATTAAGATGAAAGATGAACGGAAATGGAGCGCACAATGGGTTGATGGATGGATAAACGGTTCAACGGGAAATCACAATCAGCCTACATGACATCTTGTTACTTGTTTTTTACGTTATCATCCATCTTACATATCTGCTGGACAACTATCCTGGGCACTTCTTTGTTCATATTTAGTTTTATTGCTTCGTTACAATGTGACGGACGAGAATAATCACATGACATTAAGAAAAGTCCTATTTCTTCAACACCAGACATTTCACGCAGCATTTTGTAGATTATGCGAAAGAGCAAAGAGTTCAAATGCTTAAAGTACAAGCAAGATGTAGTCTGTTGTCTTTGAGCATTTGTAAAGTGCATCGAGCATAGGCCTACGGTGAACCGTTCCGAATTGCAAATTATCCATGAGCAGCGTTAATTGCTCAACGGGCCCTAAGTCACAGGGGATTATTAGCTGATTTAAATAGTGATTAATACTACATAGGTTAGTATGCATTATTTCAATCAGCTTATCGGCCCCTTTGAAGTTCAGCAGTGATCTCCCATCGTTTACGAAAACGATGATGAACTATGGAGTCCCCGTTCCAACAGTCAAATTAAATCATCGTAGGCCCTAATTGCATAAAATATATGTTCGAAGATTGTTCAGATCAATGATGAAAGTTACAGGCGTTTGGATGAATCATCGATTAGAGTGGAGAATGGATCTCGATAAATCCATCATCCTCTATTCGTAGACTAGTTCGACATCGGAAACAATCCATCAGTTATTTACAATTCTATCGTTCAACGCCCAACTATCTCACTGCTAGCCAGACATTCGCGAAGATTAGAATGGATTTCTGTCTTTCGATAACAAAATCACAATCTTCACTTCACTATAGTGCTACGAGGTCATCAGACGCAAGGGCTTCAGTCGTCAGTTCAAGTCTGACCATAATTTCATAAAATTATAAGCGATGAGACCTCCAGAACAGGTCTTGGTGGGTGTCAGAGACTCAGAATGCTCCTCTATATTCGATACCATACGGCATGTTAACCTTAGTCGAGATAAGTTCATGGCTTCTCTTATCCCCGTCTAGGGTGTATTTCCAAGTTGATTTTTATTCACTACTAAGCTTACCAGGCTACCACCTCCACTAAACCGAAGCGACGCCCCAACCGGTCACTCTTATGAATTCTAAAGCTTTCGTTGTTTGATCTTTATGGCAATCCTTCAAGTGGATTTATGTTTCGTGCGGCTAGTCCTAACTCATAGCCTCTTAGCCCAGCGTAACGCTGGTCGATTGCAGGTGGTTTGGCAATTGTGGAGGCGTTAATGATGTCCTCTCGTGTAGTCCTGTACAACATAATAATTATGCTGGCTCGTTTCATAGCTCTTCAATCGGTCTCAACGAGTGGGAATTGGAACTGCTTCATAGTTCCATATAGGTCTAATATTGTTCTGAGTCGAGCATTTCGGTCTTATCGTTCTTCTCTGCACTTCCTGGACCCCACATGTAGGGATATGTTCTCGGTGTCATATCATAATCATATATATACTTCTCTTCACCTAACAGACATTTTTTTTAATTTAAAAGATTAACGCTGATAATCTTTGATACGACAGCATCGTTACACAGACACTGCACCCATTGACAAACCCTTTAACCGAGCAAGCCTTTCTACCTTCAACCCCTTGTCTTTCTTTTTGTGGTGTACGGAGAGAAAGCGTCACCTGATGGGGAGTCTGTGAGAACATGGGTTGGGGTAAAGGATGAGGTGGTATGATGGGGTTAAATGGAAGGACTCAGTTTTATTCCGATTAACTTTAATTAATGCCATGCGGCTCTCAGCTACACCACACAATGCCTCACGCATTACCTATCATAAGACCAAGCCCCAGGAGGCTTTTGGGAGTGGGTTTATTGAGGAAATGAGTTGAGATCTTATCGTGGTAAAGTTTTAATTACGAAAAGAATTGACGCAATCAAACAAAAAGTGATGAAAACTAAATTATAGCCAGCCATAAGGTCCTTCGTAGATACATATATATATTATATATATATATTATATATACACACAGTCTTACACTGTAATTAGTAAGACATAAAAATACTAGTTTGCTAATGCTAATTAGAAATTTCAAATTTAGTGTTTCATTATTTTATTTTGCTTGACATTTTTACGGTAAAGTCGTGGATGACAGCGTCAAAGGTTATTCCTTCTGCCATTTTTCTTTCAATTGACAGATTCGTATAGTTTTTAAGTCTTGTCTTGCTAAGGATTTCCTATCTCAATCTCAATTGACTCAAGGAGTGTTTTGGGACACCAAAGAAGGACAATAAAGCAATCTGTATTTTATTTTCTCTCTTTTTCTCTTGTTATCTCTTTTGTTCTTCCTCTCCTCTTGTTTCTCCTTTTTCTTCTTTCTTTTTTCATTCTTTCAAATGTTTCCCCTGTGGAAGTACCACCCCTCGGTACGCCATGATCTTCTTACATCCCTATGCGCAGGCTGAAATCTTTGATTATGGATCCTTTTGCTGTGTCCACAATGCAAAATTGTCACGGAGTCTAGTGCACGCCACGTTGCTTCTCCAAGAACTGGATTAATTGGGAAGAGACTTTCGGCGCTTTTGTGTGGAGTGAAATGTGAAATTACTCTCACTCCAACCGATCTGATCGTCAATGCTTTCTGATGCTTGAACTCTTTCACTTAATTCTTTAAAGAAAGTCTCAAAACTCGCTATTACTCGATGACTGGAGAACCAATTACTTCCTCAGAGAAACAGACTAACTGTGCTGTATGTTCACAATTTTTTAGCTGTATTTGCACGATGAAAATGCTTTCTTAATAATAATACGACGATAATGACGTTGACGACGACAATTAATAGCCTATGTGGCATGGTGACGATAACGCTGATGATGTGGTCAATAACGATGATGATGATGATGATGATGATGATGATGACGACGATGACGATGACGATGATGATGATGATGACAAATGTGAAGATTTAGGTTAATTGTTTTCATCATGTCTTAGTTGTTCTGCAATAAAGATAATATCTTGAAATTACTTTATCTAAAGGAAGCAACCAGAAGGTTCATCCTGGAAAACGTCTCGCTCCGAGCAAATAACATGGGGTCAGTATCATCACATGTAATAGTATACTAACCCACTGCTGCAACTTTTATTACTAGGCTTAGCTGATCTGTTAAAGGGACATAATTATCCATCAATATAGACCACATTTCTATAATCATCGCCGTATTCTTCAGTTTAATCAGAGTCATCAACGTCTGCTTTATTTACCTCGGAAGAACTTTACGAGATCTTAATTCACTGCGGTCTTTTTAAGGGACAATAGAGGTCCCCCAAAAGAATGCCTTCTATTGCTACGAATTCAGGGTCTTTTGATCAGCGGAACTCTTGAATTGTAATCAACTAATTATAATCAGCTGCAATTAATTAGTAAACTCATAATGTTATAACTTTTTAAGAATCTGACAATTATATAGACCTACACATGTTAATGCCGTACGTAGCAATCGTAGCATATATCAAAAGCAGTGGAATGGGTCGATAGACAGGGACAGCAACAACATAGGTCCTCTGACTATAGGCCTAATTAATATGCGAGGAAGTCAATTAAATCATCGTAGTTTTTAGCCATCAATGAAATCTCTTCAAATTCGGTCATTTGCAAAAAGACATTCACCCGACTTCTAATCAGTGCACCAGAATAAAATGTTAGACAGCGGAACTGCTCGTAAGAAAAGGACTTGCAGTCTGATAGCAAACATGGAAAATCACACTATAGATCATGTCTGTTTACCATCACCGACCGATAGCTTACAAAAAAAACAGTTTCGCCTCATCTTAAGATGCACCATTTCTTCTGATATCAGTAACAGCCCCTTCGTGAGATTCTGATTTGTTCAATGTTGTTCATATATATATATATATATATACGATAGGCCTATATATATAGGCCTATCGTGTTTTGGTGCATCAGAATGAGAACGCATTTAAACTCATTTAATTCACACTTGCATTTTGTGCGCAATTTTCGTAAAGTAACTTGATTGACATTTAGGTAGTTTTCTCGCGCGCTGTTACACCTCTGTTGCAGACGACATTAGTGCTCCTCAGTATTCTGCTGCCCATTGGTAGGCCCATCTGTCACCGTTTTACGACACATTTCACGTGTTTTTCATTTCGACTGAAATCTTAGGGTTAGTTCTAAACTTCTACACGATGCGAGGTAATAGATTACCCGAAAGACTTTGCATCTGCCATTCATCCTTGGTGACGGGAGAAGGCTTGAAGCAGTTGAGGCTGTGTTTTCAGAGAGCATCTAAAATGCCTTCAATTGCAGCGGTGTCAGTGGTTGTAGGGCACCTTTGGGATGACCTTACGTAAAGGTGAGGCTTTATGTGTGATTGTTTTGTTTCCAATGCAGGAAGAAGAACAGAAAGAAGAAAAACAACGCCTTTGGAACAATCTGCTTCAAGGGATTTGGTCAAGAAGCCTCAAGAAATGCACCGGTCTCAGAACCTTAACTTTTGTGTTTTGCGAAGTTACATTCGTACTGATGTAACTAAGCGACGTCTTTTAATCCGACGACAAACCGTCAATCCGTTCGTTAATTAGTTGTCAATCCGTTCATCAATCAATTGTCAATTCGTTGTCAATCCGTTCGTTAATCAGTTGTCAATCCGTCGTTAATTATTTGATCAATCTGTTTGTCAATCTGTTCGTCAATCATTTCTGCTCGAGGCGTAGATTTATTCTTTGTAACAAGTATTCGTTCATGAGTAGCGGAATCGCCAGCTGAGGATTTAGTCAGCTAACAACTCAGTCAGTCAGTCAGTCAGTCAGTCAGTCAGTCAGTCAGTCAGTCAGTCAGTCAGTCAGTCAGTCAGTCAGTCAGTCAGTCAGTCAGTCAGTCAGTCAGTCAGCCAGCCAGTCAGTCAGTCAGTCAGTCAGTCAAGTTATGCGACAGTTAACCGCGTGTAGTGTAGATATATAGTCTTCATTTAAAACGGTCGTTATGTTGTTTTGTTTCGAACTCATCTAGTACGTGAAGGTGAGCAGTCCAGAGGAATTGTACGACGCGGAGGCTGAGCAGGATATTGAGAACGTGTGGAAACTGATGATGGACTACTGGCAGATGAGGGAACCGAAGCTCATCATATCAGTGACCGGAGGAGCGAAGGACTTTGACTTCACTAACAACCGTCTTGTTACCTGCTTCAAACGCGGACTCATCAAGGCAGCCACGTCGGCAGGTACGACACACGCATTGCGTCCTTCTCAACAACCATACGGGTATATATGGAGATGGAGATGGAAGTGGAGTTGGAGGCGGAGATGGCGGTGGAGGAAGGAAGGGTTGGAGGCCAAAGTGGAGGTGGAAGAGGATATTGTAAGGGTAGCATAGAAGATATTGTTTCCGGTGCTGTCGTTTTTTAGATGCGTGGATAACGACGGGTGGAACGAACACAGGGATCATGGAGATCGTTGGTGAGGCGGTGAGAGAACACATGCTGCAGAACGGAGCCTTCGAACAGAACGTCGTCGTTCTTGGTATCGTCACCTGGGGAATCATCCTTAACAAGGCTGCGCTTCGAGATAACAACGTAAGTGGATCATCCATCCATCCATCGAGGACTCATGAACTCTTGATTAGAGTAATTGGCGGTTTAGATTTATTCTGCTCCGTCTGTGTTTGTCATTGTCCTAGGCTAAACCAGGGCTACAAGAATTAAAAGTTGTTAAAACTTGTTAATTAGAAAACGTAAGACAACGTTTTTGCGTTCAGGATCTTGATGCTTATACACAATTGTATCTAACAAGATCATCACCTACTAATCTGAGTAGTTTTGCATTTCATTCTCCTTAATTCCATGTCACAGATTTATCTGCATTGTATTACAAGGCGACTTCGTTGTTCCACTGGGATCACTTCCACTGTCGTTGTTCCACCTGGATTCACTTACACTGTCATTATTCCACCTGGGTTCACTTTCACTGTCGTTGTTAGACCTGGGATCACTTCCACTGTCGTTGTTCCACCTGGGTTCACTTTCACTGTCGTTGTTAGACCTGGGTTTGCTTCCACTGTCGTTGTTCCACCTGGGTTCGCTTCCACTGTCGTTGTTCCACCTGGATTCACTTACACTGTCATTATTCCACCTGGGTTCACTTTCACTGTCGTTGTTCCACCTGGGTTCACTTTCACTGTCGTTGTTAGACCTGGGTTTGCTTCCACTGTCGTTGGTCCACCTGGATTCACTTACACTGCTGTTGTTCCACCTGGGTTCACTTGCGCTGCACAGCAGAGATGTCCAGCTGTGGTCGACCCATCCATCCTCATGGAATATGTTGCCCAACAACCAGAGAAATGAACTCGCCGTCTTTCTTTTATCTTATTTCGTGATTCAAGTATCATTCTGTTCATTTGTTGTTTAACTCTATTAGGTCAGTGGTGTCTCTGATGAGCTTGTCCAAATAGGCGCAACATAAATCTCCAATTACGATTTCCATTATTTGATGCTTTGCGAAAATTGCCAGAATCAAGGTCGATTTCCGTGCGAGTACAACTTCAGCAGCATGCCAGCCCAGTTGCCGAATGCTAAGTCGTCCGCTCTTCTTGACCCCAACCACACTCACTTCATCCTCGTCGATAGCAAGAAGGACGAATTCGGAGGAGAAATCGACTTCCGAGCTCGTCTCGAAGAATTCAGAAACAAAAGGGCTAAAGACGAAACAAATGCCTCCGGTTAGTATATGTCCTATCAGAGAAAGGAGGAGGAGATGGAGGAAAACGGAGGAGAAAGGAAAAGAAGGGTAAAGGAAGCAGAAGAAATAGAGGAAGGAATAGGACGAGGAAGAGGAATAGAAGTAAGAGAAAAAGAAAGAAGGAAGTAAAAGAGAATGAAGAAGTAAGAAGAAGAATGAAAGGAGGAGGATGAAGAAGATTGAGAGGAGGAAGAAGTAGGAGAATATCAAGAAGAAGGAGGACGATGAAGGGACGAAAATGTGGAGAAGAAGAACAAGAACAAGAACAAGAAGAGATAAAAGGAAGAGGAGGAGGAGGAGTAGAAGAAAGGAGGAAGAGGACGACGAGAATGGAGGAGCAGTGGTAAAAAGAAGAAGAAGAAGAAAAAAAGGAAGAGAAGAGCAGCAGAAGAAAGGAGGAGGAGGAGAATGGAGGAGAAGAGAAAAATAGGGTAAAAGAGGAAGAAGTAGAGGAAGGAGGAGGAAGAGGAGTAGAAAAGGAAGGAAAAGGAAAAGGAGAAGGAGAAAAAGAAGAAGATAAAGGAGAGACGAGGAGAAGGAGAAAGGAGGAAGAAGAGGAATAGGAGTATGAGGAAAAGAAAGCAGGAATTGGAAGAGAATGAAGAGAAGGAGTAAGAAGAAGAAGATGAACGAAAGGAGTAGGATGAAGAATAAGATGAGGCGGAATTAGGGGATGAAGAAGAAGAATAGGAAAATAGGGAAAATAAGGAGGAAGAGAAGAAGAAGAAAAGAAGAAGTAGGGATGAAGAAGAATATAGCACTTGCTTTCTGTTGCTAAAACGCAAGGAAGAAGAGAGGAAACAATATTTCACAAGGGCTCATCTATTTTTAATAAACCCCATATTTCCATATTAATTCGGACGAGACCAACTCGGGCGGAATATGTAGCTAATTGCCTACACCGTAAATTTTTTAGAATGTTAGCAAGAATAACAAGAGAAAATAATGAATAAGTGTGGCCTTGCCGTCATTTAATAATGGCGCTCACAATGACGGCGATGATGATCATTACTGTCATGTTTCGTGTCGATAATCGTCATTATTGTGTGGCACAGTGGCCGATCTGTTAGAGCGGTCAGCCCGTAACGTTCAGTGTGTGCTGAGTGAGCAGGTTCGATCCTCGTCTGGGGAGTCACTGTGTATAGGGACCTTGAGCAAATCCTTCGCGCACAATTGCTCTGAAGTACAACTTCAATTGCGCCGTCGAGGCGTGTGAACTTCTGAGCAAAAAATGTTGGAAGAAGGACGGTATCAAATTTCGGTAAAAAATATTATCATCTGCTAAAACAGGTTGTCCATTATGTAATGAGTGTTAACAGAGTATGCAATTTCATCAAATACCTTCAAGTAATCTCCGAAGTTCGACGATCAAAACTTAGAGATGTAGAAATCATACAGATGAATGAATGCGACAAAACATCTTATGATGGCGATAAAACATCTTATGAATGCGACAAAACATCTCATGAATGCGACAAAACATCCGTGTCGCTTGTGACTTGGTCTCTTCTGCTCTACAGTAACCAAACTCCATTGTGTCGTTTGAATCACTGATGTACTGAAAACCATTTTAAGGAATTTCACGACTTAATTAACCAACTGATAACAGATGTCTGCATGAAGCAACAATTCCCCAAAAGCTAAATGCTTTATGATGCTAAATGAAAACGACCCGTTGTCCGTTCTTTACGTTCTAACATTTAAGGCATTCCGAACGTTTCATCACGAGAGGTTTCTATAGGACGCTTCATCACCGGACGATTCATCATAGGACGATTAATCTCTCTTGATGCCTCCGCTTTAGTCATTTATTTCCTAATCAAGTCTTAATTAACAGCGCAACTTAAAATTGACACATCTCCTAATTCACTTGATTTGTAGTGATGGTATATACGTCTTAATTAGAAAACCGGTGACCCCACAAAAGCGCGCACGACATAAGCGCAGGATAAAAGCGCGCCGACAAAATCGCGCAGCTCACACGCGTTTAAAATTATTTTACTAAGACAAGCAAACTAGTGAAATATACCTAAATCGAAGCGGGATTGATGAAAAGAAATATACATAAATTGAAGCGGGATTGATGAAAAGAAATATGACTAAATGCAGTGTTTTTTCTGGCGGAACGCGCCATAACGGCGTTCTGGCACCTTTTATCCAATCAATAAATAATAAAAAATGGTAGTTGTGCAAAAGCTCTGGAATTTGATATAAAATTTTACAATTTCAGTTTTTTACGTTCTAAAATAAAAAATGACGATTGTTCTTCGCGTCCTATAAAATTAATTTTATTTAGTAACTAATTTTAGCGTCATAAATTTCTTTCGAAAATAGGGCCTACGGATGCGTTCCGGCACCTTTTTCCATGCGCTCCGGCACCTTTTTTCCTAGTAAAAAGCACTGACTAAATATAAGCGGGATCGACGATTCACCCCTACCAAATAGTGTGCATTATTCATTTTTACATTGTAGTTTCACAATCGTGCGCGCTTTTGTCTTGCGCCCATTCGGGCCATTTGTCGGGGTTTTTCGCACGCTTTTGTTACGGGGCCTAGCAAGACATATTAGATCTAAACTTGACACGCCTCCTAATTTAGCGGAAAATACTTTCTAAATAGGACCAAAACACTGTCATCTCACTCATCTCCAACTAATTATATAAGTTAACATACACACTTACATATACGTTGCGTTATGTTGTTATGAAATTTAAATTTCTCGAGTGACTTGTCCGCCTCTACTTCAGCAATTAATTTCTTAATCGAGTATTAAGTAGAAGCGCAGCATAAGCTTCTCCCTCTAATTTGTTTATACCTTTATACGAATAGGCGATAACTTTACATGTATAGGGCTTGTCGAAAATATGTTCGTAAAAAAATCATTAGTAAACATTCATATAACAAATATTTGCTTGCCATATTGCTATGTGATTCAAATGTTTTTGTACGGTGAAGGGGCGCAAAAACATTAACTATTCCTGATGAGACGTCAAATGATGAAACGTCGTATGATCTATGATGAAACGTCGTATGATCTATGATGAAACGTCGTATGATCTATGATGAAACGTCGTATGATCTATGATGAAACGTCGTATGATCTATGATGAAACGTCGTATGATCTATGATGAAACGTCGTATGATCTATGATGAAGCGTCGTATGATCTATGATGAGACAACCGATGATCTAAGATGAAACGTCGTATGATCTATGATGAAGCGTCGTATGATCTATGATGAAACGTCGTATGATCTATGATGAAGCGTCGTATGATCTATGATGAGACAACCGATGATCTAAGATGAAACGTCGTATGATCTATGATGAAGCGTCGTATGATCTATGATGAGACAACCTATGATCTATGATGAGACAACCTATGATCTAAGATAAAACGTCTTATAATCTATGATGAAACGTCCTATGATCTATGATGAAACGTCTTATGATTTATGATGAACGTCGCATGATCTATGATGAAACGTCCTATGATTTATGATGAAACGTCCTATGATTTATGATGAAACGTCGCATGATCTATGATGAAACGTCGTATGATCTATGATGAAACGTCCTATGATCTATGATGAAACGTCTTATGATCTATGATGAAACGTCCTATGATCTATGATGAAACGTCTTATGATTTATGATGAACGTCGCATGATCTATGATGAAACGTCCTATGATTTATGATGAAACGTCCTATGATTTATGATGAAACGTCGCATGATCTATGATGAAACGTCGTATGATCTATGATGAAACGTCGTATGATCTATGATGAAACGTCGTATGATCTATGATGAAACGTCGTATGATCTATGATGAAACGTCGTATGATCTATGATGAAGCGTCGTATGATCTATGATGAGACAACCGATGATCTAAGATGAAACGTCGTATGATCTATGATGAAGCGTCGTATGATCTATGATGAAACGTCGTATGATCTATGATGAAGCGTCGTATGATCTATGATGAGACAACCGATGATCTAAGATGAAACGTCGTATGATCTATGATGAAGCGTCGTATGATCTATGATGAGACAACCTATGATCTATGATGAGACAACCTATGATCTAAGATAAAACGTCTTATAATCTATGATGAAACGTCCTATGATTTATGATGAACGTCGCATGATCTATGATGAAACGTCCTATGATTTATGATGAAACGTCCTATGATTTATGATGAAACGTCGCATGATCTATGATGAAACGTCGTATGATCTATGATGAAACGTCCTATGATCTATGATGAAACGTCTTATGATCTATGATGAAACGTCCTATGATCTATGATGAAACGTCTTATGATTTATGATGAACGTCGCATGATCTATGATGAAACGTCCTATGATTTATGATGAAACGTCCTATGATTTATGATGAAACGTCGCATGATCTATGATGAAACGTCCTATGATCTATGATGAAACGTCCTATGATTTATGATGAAACGTCCTATGATTTATGATGAAACGTCGCATGATCTATGATGAAACGTCGTATGATCTATGATGAAACGTCGTATGATCTATGATGAAACGTCGTATGATCTATGATGAAACGTCGTATGATCTATGATGAAACGTCGTATGATCTATGATGAAGCGTCGTATGATCTATGATGAGACAACCGATGATCTAAGATGAAACGTCGTATGATCTATGATGAAGCGTCGTATGATCTATGATGAAACGTCGTATGATCTATGATGAAGCGTCGTATGATCTATGATGAGACAACCGATGATCTAAGATGAAACGTCGTATGATCTATGATGAAGCGTCGTATGATCTATGATGAGACAACCTATGATCTATGATGAGACAACCTATGATCTAAGATAAAACGTCTTATAATCTATGATGAAACGTCCTATGATTTATGATGAACGTCGCATGATCTATGATGAAACGTCCTATGATTTATGATGAAACGTCCTATGATTTATGATGAAACGTCGCATGATCTATGATGAAACGTCGTATGATCTATGATGAAACGTCCTATGATCTATGATGAAACGTCTTATGATCTATGATGAAACGTCCTATGATCTATGATGAAACGTCTTATGATTTATGATGAACGTCGCATGATCTATGATGAAACGTCCTATGATTTATGATGAAACGTCCTATGATTTATGATGAAACGTCGCATGATCTATGATGAAACGTCCTATGATCTATGATGAAACGTCCTATGATCTATGATGAAACGTCCTATGATCTATGATGAAACGTCCTATGATTTATGATGAAACGTCCTATGATCTATGATGAAACGTCCTATGATTTATGATGAAACGTCCTATGATTTATGATGAAACGTCGCATGATCTATGATGAAACGTCGCATGATCTATGATGAAACGTCCTATGATCTATGATGAGACAACCTATGATCTAAGATGAAACGTCGTATGATCAATGATGAAACGTCTTATGATCTATGATGAAACGTCCTATGATCTATGATGAAACGTCGTATGATCAATGATGAAACGTCGTATGATCAATGATGAAACGTCTTATGATCTATGATGAAACGTCCTATGATCTATGATGAAACGTCCTATGATTTATGATGAAACGTCCTATGTTTTATGATGAAACGTCCTTTGACGTCTGTTGGTGTTGAAGAGTCTGAGACGACCATAGATTGTTCTGAAGTGTTTCTGGTTGTTCGTCGCAATAGCCTTGTGTGTGTTATGTTGTGTTGGGTCGTGTTATGTTTTGTTATGTTGATGATGTTGTGCTGCGTTATGTTGTGTTGGGTTTGTTATGTTGTGTTGTCTTATGTTGTCTTATTCTGTGTAGTGCTTCCTGTTCCTGTTGTGCTGCTGGTCGTCGAGGGAGGTGTGAACACTCTGAGAACAGCCTCTCAGGCAATAGACGATAAGACACCGGTCGTCATCATCGAAGGATTCGGAAGAGCAGCCGATCTAGTGGCTGCGGCGAGCAGACTTAAGTAAGATCACTCTAGGAGTAGCATCATCAGCATCATCAATATCATCATCATCGTCATCGTCGTCATCATCATCATCACCACCACCACCACCACCATCATGATCATCATAATCATCATAATCATCATCGTCATCATTGTCATCATCAATTGTCATCATCATCATCGTCATCGTCGTCGTCATCATCATCATCCTAGGGATTGCGGATGAACACCATATCCAATCGCAGTTGAATGCATGTGCTTCCATAAAACATCAACTCTTCTTTCGCATTATTCCATTTCCAGGTGTCGTATTCGGTCACTGACTTCTAAACATTTACGATTAGGCAACGACGCATTACTTACACTCAACTGAACAGCAGATGATATCTTGTGAAACTGACAATTGTTGCCCTGTCTCATAAATGCTTTCTTCTTATTCTTTTGTTTTTCGTCTGCATTTCATAAATGCATACTTCTGTTTATTTATTTCTGTTTTTTATTTCTGTTTATTTATTTCTGTTTATTTATTTCTGTTTATTCATTTCTGTTTATTTATTTCTGTTCGTTTTTTTCTGTTTATTTATTTCTGCTTATTTATCTCTGTTTATTTACTTCTGTTCATTTATTTCTGTTTATTTATTTATGTGTATTTATTTATGTGTATTTATTTGTGTCTATTTATTTCTGTTTATTTATTTGTGTTTATTTATTTCAGTTTATTTATTTCTTCTCTCTTTCGACGATAACAAAACCAAAGGAGGATCCCGTGCAATAGCATATCCTATTCTACTACTAAATATCGTCGACATTTTTCTTGCTTTCAGAGGCCAAGACAAAAGATTGTCGAAGCAAGATGAAAAAGAACTGAAGGAAATGATTTCGAAAGAGTTTCAGTCGAAAAGCGGTAAACCAATGAGCGACAAAGCAGTTAAAGAAGCCATGGACTGGATCAAAAACCTAATTGACGAGAAGAACAAGAATCTCGTAAGCTTTGGAAGAAAAAGAACTACAAAACAATGCTAATAGCAATAAGCACCAAAGCAGCAATATTAATAGTAATAAGCAGCAAAACAGCAATACTAATAGCAATAAGCACCAAAGCAGCAATATTAATAGCAATATGTACCACAACAATGCTAATAGCGATAATCATCACAAATATACTAATAGCGATAATCATCACAAATATACTAATAGCGATAAGTACCACAACAATGCTAATAGCGATAATCATCACAAATATACTAATAGCGATAATCATCACAAATATACTAATAGCGATAAGTACCACAACAATGCTAATAGCGATAATCATCACAAATATACTAATAGCGATAATCATCACAACTATACTAATAGCGATAATCATCACAACAATACTAATAGCGATAATCATCACAAATATGCTAATAGCGATAATCATATCAAATGTACTAATAGCGATAATCATATCAAATGTACTAATAGCGATAATCACCTTAACGATGACAGAGCTCGAAATTTTAGTTTTTCTTTGAATCATCAGAATTTCTTTTCTGTTAAGCGTTTATCAGCAGATCGAACGATTACAGTGCATTCAGAGAACAGGTTCTGGTTGAAGTTGAGGCCACAAGTTGTAAATATTCATCTGACTGTCAAATTGTATGCATCTGTTCGGCATTCATCCATTAATTGTTAATGGATTTTGAGTTCCCTACTCGTTGAAACAACTGAGAATGAGATTGGAAGCAAAATTCAGAAACTCTCTTAACGTAAAACAATTGAAACTCTAGTGAGTCTAGTCTACAAATCGATGCATAGTTTAATTTCACTGCATTGATAAAAAATGGCTATTCTAGTTATGTAATTCAGTCACAAAGAACACTATCTGTAATAAGGTTGGCAATGATTTTACACTTTGACCCTTGTACCCTCATTATATCTTCATCATGAACTCAGACTAATCTTCAAACCTTTAGACAAAGATTGCAGACGATGGCGTTTTATCAAAAATAACACCTTCGATTTCCTTCAAGTTTTTCTTTATTTCTAGCTAACGATTTTCCGTCACGAAGATGAGGAAGAGAATCACGACATCGACGAAGCCATCATTAACGCTGTTCTCAAAGGTAATTAATTAGATCATAAGAGACCGTAACACAACGAATCACACGTCCTTGTAAAGGAGGTTTACCTCGGGCGCTACATAATTAAGCATGTTTCAATAGGAGCATACCTAAAGAAAAATATCATACGTTATGGCTCAGCAAGAATTGAAAATTCACACAGTGTATCGACGTAATTTGAATTCGTCACATTTTGAGCTTAGTTTTTGAGTTTTTGACAGAACTGGTGGTGTCGATTACCCTACCGATGAACACACCACACCAACGCATGTCAACATATGAATTCGTGCCTAACACAAAGTAGCTGAGCTTATGAAGGGGATCCAACATCTTTTCAGGTTCTCAGAAGAAGATCAACCACCAAGCCCTGACAATTAAACACTGCTTTAACCTGTTAAGTTACATTACATTCTCTCATCGACCTACCGTATAATAGTAAAGTGATTTTGGTTTATCCTTCTAGCAAACAGCTCCGACATAAAAATCCAGCTGGAATTGACACTGGCTTTTAATAGGTGCGACATCGCCAAAGAAAAGATATTCACCTATGAAAATAACGAAAACTGGAAAGTAAGTTTGACTACGAGAGACTAAATAAAACCAGGGGATATATCAAAATTATTTAGACTTCTAACTATAAATGCAAATCCATTTTTAACAGCTATGCCTAAAGCTTTAATGGCTCATAGGCTAATTGGTTTCTCTGGTCTAGGTTTACGATAGTCTTACGCTGGCGATTTTTTCCTCAAATAAGTCAATCCCTGTTTGATGTTCTGAGAAAGTCATGCTCACAAATTAGTTTCTCTTATCTCTTACGAACGCATCCTATTGAGATTATACACGATGTATTCACTATGTGAAGAGTAATAGTTAGGCCTACTATTCGAAGTATTCATCATAAATCCGTGATGATGGTCATTCTGTCTGAGAAATTTTGTCTATTCAAGAATCAACATAACTGCATAAAATAATCAAAAAAGTCGAATAACGGACTTGTTAGAAAAGTGACGACTGAATTGTTTGCTGACTAATTATTGTTCGACTTTTACGCTCAACAAACTTACTGAATTTCTGTTCGGTGTCTGTTCAATTAATAGACTCTGGATCTGAATGAAGCTCTGTTCAAGGCTCTTGTTGAAGACAAAGATGAGTTCGTTAAGTTGTTTCTTGACTGTGGAGTCGACTTGAAGGCCTTTCTGACGGTTCGAAGACTTAAGAAACTCTACGAAGCGGTTTGTCTCCGTTTTAGTGAATAAGAAAGTTCATGGAAATAGAACAACCAGATTCAGTCGATTTTTTATACATGCTGTTGGACTCAAATGGGATATAGGGACTACGTGCGCGCCCCTTAATTGATTAGGCCTTGTCCGGTGTGTCTGCCTCTCTCTCTCTCTCT